>JAIUZE010075012.1:8848-83124 GCA_022085475.1 Heliosperma pusillum
TAAATAAATTTCGGTCTTCATACTTATGAGACGAGTCGGGAAAAGTCAACGGAAGTCAAAGTTGACGAAAAGTCGAGAAAAGTCGAAGATGACTTAAAAGTCAAGAAAAGTTTAGGACGACTTAAAAGTCAAGAAAAAGTCAATGACGACTTTAAAAAGTCAAGGAAAAGTCAAAGACGACTTAAAAGTCAAGAAAAGTCAAGATGACTAAAAACGGTCTTTTCATGAATCCCTCAAAAATTCCAAATACGAACGCGGAATTTCAAAATAAGACTCGGAACAAAAATTCCTATTTTAAAAACTTAAGTTCTACTGAAAAGTGTTAGTAAATATTTTTACTAGAAAAATTGGCATTTTTTTCGGGTTGTTACACTTCATTGATATTGTCCAGGCCACTAAATGCTCTTAATAATCGATCAAAGGCTTGGGCGTAAGCTTCGAACAAGCACAAGTAAGGCTTTGTCCATTTCGATACAAAGTAGACCCATATCCAATCCAACTTGGCCACGACACTTAGGCCTTTGTGGTGCTTAAAACCAATCAAGTCACAACCTTTGTCAATAAAAGGTAGAAAATACGACTCATGCTCTTTTGGGGGCTTAAAATTCCTCCTTTCACCTTCACAAGTTTCCATGACACACAAACCCCCTTCATGGGTTATAAAAGAAAAGTGAGGCAAAGGGTCCTCCTCATTGTCATTATAAACATCCCAAGTAGGGGGAGGAAGAGTAGTTGGCTCATAATTCGCTTCATATTCATCCTCACTAGATATTGAGTCTTCAAAGAGGGAAAATTCATTCAAGTTCTCTATTACCGCATCCTCCATTTTTCCATTATCATTTAACTCCCCTTCCTTTGAAAATGCATCATCAAAAAGGGAGGTTTCACTCGAATCTTTTATTTCACCACTCTCCATTGCCCCAGTATCATCAAACTCAATGGAAGAAAGACTCATTGTCACACAAGAAAGAGGAGATGAAGGAGTCAAAACACGTTCTACACAATCAAGCATATACTCATTATCATCGTCACTATCATCCTCTATAGAAACTCCTCCCCAAGGGGAATCATAAGTCTTTCCCATATCATTCGTTGAGGGTATGTGGCAACAAGCAAGAGGAAATGTCTTGGTGTCATCCTTCTTGCCATTTTCCTCTTGTTATTCATCAAGCTCTTGGTCGGCTTGCAATTGAGCTAATTTAATAGCCAACATTCTCCCATGGGCTACAATTTCATTGAGAACCATGTCCCTTGCTTGGGCTTCTTCTTTCATTCACATAAGTTGAAAGATTAAACTTTGCTCATCAAGTTCATGGTTGTCAACTTGTTGTGGGAAGAAGGGTGGTTGATTTTGTGGGTGGTTGTAAGTAGTTTGGAATTGTTGTTGTTGTGGAGGTTGGACATGGGGGATTTCATAAGGAGAGACGGGGTAGTAACTTGGGCTTTCATTATATGAGATATAGGATGGGAATATGTTATCTTGCTCAACAAACCCTCTACACTCATGGGAGTCATAGCCAAAAGCTTCACCTTGCCCATACTCTTCTTGTTGGAAGCTTTGTGCCATCATTGAAGATTATGCAAATAAAATAAAACTACTAACAAAAACAATAAATAAAAGGGTTAGAAATAACCTTGAGAAACAAAGTTCCTCAAGGCAAACAAGCACAACTAGAAAAGTCTAGAAAATAAATCAAGTACATCGCACCGTCCCCAGCAACGGCGCCATTTTGACACGCGTCGTTTCAATATGTCAAACGATATTTATAACAAGACTTAGCACGGTGGCAAGTCAAGGTCGGTCCACAGGGACGGTGGGTATTCGATATGCAAAGTCTAGACTAGCAATGCTTAAGGGGTGTCACGATATAGAAGTGGATTTGAAACTAATCTAAGAACATTGAGTAAATGCAAATAAGTAGGAAAGTAAGACAAAACTAAGATAATCAAATAACAAGCAATAAAAGGAAAGTCTAGGATCGGTGGGTTCAAATGGGTAATTTGGGTTCTAGTGAGTCGGGTTCATAGTTAATGGGTAGTCAAACTTGGGCGCGGTGGATTGAGGCTCTCGATCTTACAATCCCTCCTATATACCGAACCAAGCTAGCTCTCGCGTACACAAGTTCGATATACCAACTATATGCAAATCCTAACATATTCCGAGGCTATCGATCTTACGGAAATGTATAATAAACATGAATCATGCAAGTTTGTCAAGCAAGCATTTCATCAAACATGTGGTATGCGTAAGTTGGAAGAAATACAATTAATCAACAAATCAACCCAACAAACAAAGATAAACCCTCATTAAAACTCGTTATCCCCTACTAACCCTAGATTAATCACTACTCACTACTTAACATGAGGAATATGAAAGAATAATATATAAAACTAAGACAAGACATAATGATAAGAAGGAAACAAAACATGTAATAAAATGACAAGATTAGCAAGTATATGAAAAGGGACTAAGAAGATATACCAACTAATTAAGGCAAACGATGAACAATAAAAGAGGAAATCTTGAATAAAGGAGAAGACTTTGTCACCAATCTTCAAGTACAAAACCAAGAAATCCAATTACATGACTAGATATAAAACTAATTAAAGAGTAATTGAGAAAAGATTAAACTAATTAGGAGGACTAATCTAATCTAATCTAACTAATTTTGAGTCTAGGGTTTTTGTGCCCTCTAATTACACAAGATGATCTATTTATAGGTTTACAAAGTGGAGGAAAGATGGGCTTCGAAAGACTAAGTGGGCTGAAAGAGTCACGACCGTGAAAGGCGTTTCACGACCGTGAAGGGTTTTACGACCGTGAGATACAAGTCACGGTCGTGAGATATGTGGCAGTAGCTGGTCCGAAATTCCCAACTAAGTCACGACCTTGAAACATGTTTCACGACCGTGTGCTGAGTTTCACGACCGCGAGCTGAGTTTCACGACCGCGAGCTGTTTCACGACCGCGAGCCGAGTTTCACGACCGTGAATTGTGTTTCACGACCGTGAGCTGTGTTTCACGACTGTGAACTGTGTTGCTCGAAAATCATCATTCTTGGGAAGGAATCTCACGACCGTGAGATGTACTTCACGCCCGTGAAAGGTCTTTCCTCCTTGTTCCCTTGATATAACTTTGTCAACTTCTCTCGGTTTAGCTCGCCTTGACTCAGGATGACTCGGGTACGCCAAGTAGGGCTCCCAATGGTATGTGGGGTCCCCTAGGACATGCCGTGGGCCCTCAGTGTGATGTACCTTCTCTTTTGTCGATCAAAATTGGGTAGAACTCGCCCCAAATGACGGTTTACCTACAAAAACACGATAAAAGCGAGAAATATGCTAGAAGAAGGTAAAACACATAGAATCGCTCTTAGGGAGCGTTAAAGGCAAGCAAAACGAGCCAAAAAGGGGTGGAAAAGTAGGGTGAAATGACACTATATCAAGGTGATTGCATGTAATCGTTAGCATTGCGTGGGATCGAGGATGGGATCACCGTATTGTGTCTAGCTTCAGCTTATCGTTTGGAGTCTTGAACAATTAGAAGTCATTTCATTATGTTGAACATTGTTATTTATTTATTAACACGATATAGTTGTTGAGTTGGATTATGGTCAGATGGTATGCCATCTGTTTTGGGATTGTCTATTGACATTTAAACATTGATTAAATAAATGTTGTTTCTTTTATTGCTTGTTGTGATATTTATTATCTCGGGCAACCGAGATGGTAGCACTCTCATGTGCTGAGGGGGTCTTGTAAGGCACCTTGGTGTATGAGGGTGTTACAGAGTGGTATCAAAGCGATTGATTTTGGAACCTAAAACCAATGAACCTAATGAATTAGGAGTGTCTAATTAAATGAACCCGAGTAGGAATCATAGGGAGCTATCGCAAGGATTCAGGAGACGTCCCAGAATCGCACTCTTTCCCCTATAGCTCTTACTTGATCACCATGGGAAGTGTCAAGACGCTATGTGTATTTGTCGTTGTTGATATGTTGCATGTTGAGAATATGTGAAATGGAGATGGATGTGGAATTGAGTGGAGTGATGGATTGCATCATGTGTGTATCACATGAGGATGACATGAATGGTGTGATGAGATGTGTACCACATGAGATATGGCATGATTATGTGATGTACATGAAATATGATGGCATGATGATTAGCGTGAACGCAATGTAATGTGTTAGATGGTGTTAATTTTTGGCATGAAAAAATGTTATTGTTAACGAGCATGTTATATGTGTGCGTTACATGAGAGTATGTGCTATGTATATGGAGAATATAAATGGAATGGTTGTGATTATAAGCATGAAGAATGTGTTTATCATTTGCAATAATGCATATATGAATTACGTATGGTTATGTGAAGCATGTATAAGATGCATATGAACTGAATGAATGTGATTTAAACATGAGAAGTATATTATGGTTGTACCATATGTTATATATATGAAGTATGTATGACATGTGATATATGTATATATGAGAGAATTGAATTGCATGATGAACATGAAAAATATGTATGAAATGTGGCATGTTTGAATGGAGTATGATTTGGAGCTAAATTATATTGATTTATTGAGATGATGAGAACATGTAAATAGTTGTGAAGTATGAGAAATGATATCATATGTTATGTATGTGAGTATGCATGAGTAATTGCTGTACGGGCTTGTATCATTGCATGACTCGACTGAGTAGGGCAGGGTACTGGACAAAGTAGGAGCTACTCGACCGAGCACCTTGATACTTGATCAAGTGTTGGGAGCTGTTGTGAAAGTTTTATGCGGAAAATAGTGACTCGACCAAGCGCATAGTGACACTCGACCGAGTATGAGAGACTTGACCGAGTACCATTATGACTCGACCGAGCAAAAGTTCCTGAATATGGTGACGAATGTTGTTTTTGGGTCACTCGGTTGACACTCGACCGAGTGTGTGTGATTCAACCGAGTGTCTTGTGTTCAATCGAGTGAGTTGTATTCGAGTGACTGGCTTCGCCACAGTGGGTGAATTGTGAAATTGTTTTGTCAATATATGATTTGATGAGTCCATTTCATATATAGTTTAACTCCTTAATTTAGCTCGATTTTACATGATTATTCCTTTGTTTAGTATATTTGTGAGCTAATTACGTGTTCGAGGTGCTTTGCTCGTTTTGCTATATTTTGTAGGAATCTAAGCATTTAGAGGCTTTTTCCTAGCACATTAGCAAGCACCAAAGTCCACCAAGCTAATGAAAGCAAGATGGACCATGGAATGAGAGTATGGAGAATGATAAGCCAAGCATGAAGATTTGTGAAATGGGTTGATATGCAAATGAGAAACCAAAAATGAAGCCCAATGCAAGGAGTCCACAACTCAACATAGGGATGCTCCTTTGGATGCTCATGGGATGCCAAGACTATGCAATTAACCGGAGAATTAAGGAGTTTTAAGGCATAGCATAGGATTCCTCAAGCATTTAATGGAGTAATTAAGCAATTGTAGCCGGGTTAGTGAAACCCCGATCGGGGTTTCCATTCCCCGATCCGGGTTTGGGCTCTGTGAATGCATACGTTTCAAGTCCCTCTCTCTATATAAAGGAGAGGGACCTCGACACTTAGAGATCATCTTGTACATCATTCTACACTATAAAAACACTCTTTTACACAATATCATTAGTCATTAGATTAGGTTTAGAATAGTTTAGTTTCCATTAGTTGTTACAAATAATTCCTTTAAGTATTTCAATTTATATTACAAGTTCATTTGCAAGTTATTTAGTTCCATTGTGTTCTTCAATTCCAAGTTTTATTTCCTTTGTTGAGGTAATCCTATTTCTTGTACTGTTTTGTTATTTCCTTTGTCATTTCCATTATTAGTTAGTTATCATGTTTACTTTATCATTTGTTATTAGATTAGTTATCATTATGCAAGAGTAGTTACTTTGTCTAGGGATTTAGGGAAGCCATGCATAAATAATATTTGCAATTGTTGAAATGAGATGTTATGACTATCACATACTTGCATTGTATTGTTAGTCTTTGATTATTGATCACAATCCTTGATTAAATTCGCCAATTCTTTCTATAAGTCGAGAGGCACGGAATTGAATTAGACTAAGCATGTGTTAGTAGATCGACCTAGCCATAGCGAGAGTTCGTTAGGACCCGATCTATGGTTGACACTAATATCGAGACGTGGGTGTCTTTAGCCTAAACATTTGTCGTTATTATCAATTTCCTAGTTTGACTTGAGCATTTACATAATTTGCATGTGTGACCCGAACTCCATAGACTCTTCCTTTATTATTATTGTTGTTTCATAAACCCAACCAAACCAATCGATAACCGACTTTGATAGAATTCACTCCATAACAACTTGCTAGCAACTCCCGTCTCCTTGTGTTCGACCCCTATTACTACATTCATTTGTATCTAGGGTATTTATCTTAGATTAGGTGTGCGATAGCCTATCATGATTATTTAAGTTATGTAATTAATCGTCTCGTATCTAATGTATGTGTAAGGCAGTGTCGTCTTGGGGAGTGAGCTTGATGGATTCTATAAGTGAATAATGTTCCTCATGATTGTATTGTTTTGTGGGAAATGTGTCTGCTTGTATATTGGTAGGACGGATAGATGGATGAGCCCTGCGAGGGAGATAGAAAATTGGTTTGTGATATGAGATGTATAATAATGTTGTGTATTAGAACAATATATAGAGGCGTGCATGTTTATATGATCAAATGATAATAAGAGAATGGTAATGTATGAATTGAGGATTGAGAAGAGAGATATGAATAGTTATTGTAATACTCCGTATTCTTAGGTGTGGAGACTCGGCCGAGTAGGGCTTACTCGACCGAGTACCTGTACTCGGCCGAGTGAATTCTACTCGACCGAGTGATTTTGGTGGATGTCTTTCGGTTGGTTCTGATCTTGTGCCATTGGCCGAGTGACTTTGGCACTCGACTGAGTGACTTTGGTACTCGATCGAGTAAGACGGTTTTTCGGGATTAGTTCGCACGATTAATTAAGGGTTTAAGAGGCGAGACTTATTTCATAATTCATAATGATCCCGTTGGGAGACAGGCACACCCCGAGTTCGCCCATGTGGTTATCCCGCCACGTGGGGGATGTGCACATTAATGATCCGAGTTTATCTCGCTGCGGTGAGATGGAAGTTCGACGCCTGTGGCTGCGGTCCAGGGTCAATAGATGGTTTTGTAGAGCAGGATGGTAATCTAAGTCTACTAAGGTAACCGTTGTGGTGGCCCTCCGGTTTCTCTTATCCCTTGTGCTTTTGCTTGTGCATTGATCGATAGACACATTTACTGCCCTTCTACTGTTTACAAAACTGCTGTGATCCATTGGGGGATGATGAGAAAGTGATCGCAGATAACCCTTAGAGCATGTCGAGGAAGAGGATGTGATCACTTATGAGTCTAGCTTTCGCATCATTTGGAGTCTTAGTTGTTAGACATTATTTATTCACTTGTCATTGATTGGAGTTGGTCGGATAGTATGCCATCCGTTTGAGTCATGTATTGGTATTTAAACATTTATTAATAAA
Organism: Heliosperma pusillum; assembly: GCA_022085475.1. Taxonomy (NCBI): domain Eukaryota; kingdom Viridiplantae; phylum Streptophyta; class Magnoliopsida; order Caryophyllales; family Caryophyllaceae; genus Heliosperma; species Heliosperma pusillum. The sequence goes on from JAIUZE010075012.1 coordinate 16,410, forward strand.
GTATTGCTTTACTTATTGCTTGTTGTGATGTTCACTACCTCGGGCAACCGAGATGGTAGCACTCCCGTGTGTTAAGGTGGTCTTGTAAGGCACCATGGTGTATGGGGGTGTTACAAAGTGATATCAGAGCGATCAATTTTGGAACTTAAAACCAATGAACCTAATGAACTAGGAGTGTCTAATAAAATGAACCCGGGTAGGAGTCATAGGGATCTACTGAATAGACTAGGGAGACGTCCCAAAATCTCACCTTTGCCCTTATGACTCTTACTTGGTCACCATGGGAAGTGTCAGGGGGTTATATGCATTTAGTGTACTAATATGTGTTGCATGTTGATGATGTGTGGAATGGAGGTGAATGTGGGGGTAAAGTGGTTGGGATTTGTGATATATGTAGTTACATGAGATGTAACATGGTAACATGATGGTGAATGTAGATGAAAGGGGTTGTTATGAATGATGATGGTTACATATGATGACATGTTCTTGTTGATATATATTTTATGCATGTTCACATGAGTTTATGCATGAGTATGAGAAAATGATACAAATTGTTGTATATATGAGTTACATGTGATTATTATGTTAATTTTGAGAATGGTGTGGAGTGGAGATGGAATATGAGCTTGAGTATGATGCTATGATCTTAAGCATTCATGGAATGATAGATGTGTGAACGGTGTGATGATAGATTTAAAAGATGTATTCATTATTGATAAGCATGATGCGTATGAGTTGCGTAATTATATGTGAAGCTTATATGAGATGTAATATGCATGAACGAATGTGATTAGTTGAACGAATGTGATTAGTTGAACGAATGTAATTATAAGCATGAGAATGTGATTACCATTGTCGATCATGTGATATGAACTATTATGATTATCTGTTGTGTTTGGGGCCGTGTACTGCCTGACTCGACCGAGTGGGGCAGGGGACTCGACCGAGTAGTGGTTACTCGACCGAGTATCCTTGACACTCGATCGAGTATTGGGGTCTAATGTGATTATAAAGTACTTTATTTTGTGGCTCGACCGAGTATATAGTGTACTCGACCAAGTGAGTCGTACTCGATCGAGTAGTGTGTGTACTCGACCAAGTGTCTCGTATTTGTCAAAGTTTGTTGAAATCGACCGAGTGGCTTTACCACAAGGGGGTGAATTATAAGTTTGTTTGTCGATGTACTATCGTGTTAAGTTAATTACTTAATTGCCCTTCTTTTAAGGATGTGGAGGGGTCGTCATCATGTTGGATTATAGTGTATCATTGTTATGTGTTTCGAATATATTTATCTTAGTTAATGACTTTGATGTTTTCTATAAGATGAATATTGTTCCCTATGATTGTATGGTTTCCAAGAGAGGTGCATGTGGTCATTTATGGCTGAGTTGGATAGATTGATGAGCCTTGTGAGAGAGAGAGAGAGAGAGAGAGAGAGAGAATTGGTTTTGTGATATGTGATGTTGTAAAGATTTTGTGTGTTAGAGCAATATATATAGGCGTGTGAGTTTATTTGATCAAATGATAATGTGAGAAAGCAAAGGTATGAATTGCAGATTTAGAAGAGAGATATGAATGGGTATAAAGGGAAATGTGTTTAAGGAAAAAATGAGAATGTTTGAGTTGATTAGGGATATATGCAATAGGGACCGATATAGAGGAATGTAATGATGATGGTACCTAGTGAGTTTAGTCTGTTTGATTTATAAATAGGACTTGGATATTGTTTTGATGGAAAGTAGGATAACTAAGAGACAATTGTGGAAATGAAATATTATGGAAAGTATAATATGAGGGAAGCATCGCGGTGAGGTATGGTAAGGATGGATAGTAATAATATGTGATGGGTTTCTTTGTTGTTTGGGCGTATTAATATCAAATGAAGGAAAATAGTGTGATAAGAGTAATAAGAAGGAAGTCGCGGGTGATTGGAAGATTGTAGCGGCATGTTGTCGGGGTCGGAATCTTGAGGTAATAAGAAGGAAGTCGCGTTATCGGGGGCAAGATAGTGAAAGTGAATGCTTGGGATAATGAGAGATTGTAATTGGTGTAAATTAAAAGAAGTATGTATTGCGAGTTGGTAAAGTAAAGGAATAATGGAAGCAATAGAATAGCATAAAAAGAAGGAATGATATTTATGAATTTTTGAAATTATTGGTATCGGGAATTATGAGTTAGAAAGAGACAAGTGGAAGAGGAATTCTTGAAGGATCATATTTTGAGGTAAGTGTTAGAGATACAAAGAACATAGTTTAGTAAGAAGGAGTTGAGAAAAGGTGATACTATTTTCGAATGGATTGTTAAATGTGTTTGTGATCAAATAATATGATATAAGTGTATATTGGCAGATAATATTTTTGTGACAAATAGTCGGTTAGTAATGGAAGAGAATGTTGTGGAAAGTTAGGTGGAATCATTATGACTTTGGAAGTACTCTAGGTTGTGGCTTGTGTGAGATGTATTGGCATTTGGTGGAGTATTGATAGAATACCGTTATTATGAAATTTGGCAGTCTGAAGTGTTGGGTTGATGTAATGAAGAGACTATAGTATTATTTGGACGAATGGTATAGTTGAGTAAAGAGGCAGATTCAAGGGTAATGGTTTTGGGGTTGGTCTTCGTGTTAACAAGTAGAATGGTGAATTATAATTGTGTGAGATTTATGTGGGTCTAGTTTCCTTGCTGAAATTATTTTGGTTGATAAGTGTTCGTTACTGGTATAATTGGTCGGTGATCTAGGTTGTGGTATTGGTGTCGTGTGCCTATCGAGTTAGGTTACCTTTATCATGGTTGGTATAATTTTTCGTTATGTAATGGTGTCATTCGTTAAGTGGTCTGTTTGTCGATCATGTGGTGATGTGAGTCCCCGTGAGTCAGTTAGAGTATCGAGTCTGGAAGGCTTGCAGTAAGTATGTGTTGGGCATGCGTATGGATGCCGTATTTTATTGTTGTCGTTTTGTTAGCTATTGTCTGGTGGGTTAAAGAGTGGAGTCTAATCGGTGGGACTTTATCAGTCGTGATTGTTGAAGTTCTTTGTTATTTTTACGCATGTACGTGTGTATTTTGATATTTTGATTTGGTGGGGGTGAGGAGGTCAAAAAATATTATTATGGTGTGCTTGAGGTTGTAAATGGTTCATTGTCGTTTGGAGGATTTTACGGGAATATGGTGTGCGAGCGTATCATGGTTGAGTTATGTGGTTGAGATAGGGCGAGAAATCAAAAGAATGTTATGAGTAACCGTGGTAAATGATTGATCTAATGTTTCATGTTGAGGATTTTGGGTGGATTCTAAGTGATGTGAGAAATGAATGGTGTTTAGGGTTGTCATATAATTGGCAGTGTTGGTAATGAGGTATTAAGCGATTTTTGGTGAAACGGATGATGGCAATAAAGTAAATAGGTAAGAGTTAATGATGAATGGGGTTAAAAGGCGTAGCAATGTTTGAGGAGAGCGGGTTGTCTCATTGTCGTGACTGTGTTTTGTGGAATTGTTAGACAGTATGATGATTTGGTTGATAAAATTTGGCTGAATTGTTGTTAATCAGTTGTGCAGTTGAGGTGTTATTATTGGCATGAGTGTGGCGTTGCGGTCTTAGTATTCAGTGATGGTCCGTTTTGGGTTATGTGAAAGGATAAAACTATTTTGCATGATGATAAGTTGTAGTATTAATGTTTGGTATGATGGTGGAAGTTAAGGAGTATTATGTTTAAAATGGTATGTGATGTTGTGGGTACTTCGTGGTGGATCAGGTGCTAGGTTTTGTTGAGTGGTTGACTTTGATATGATTGGTGAGTGTTGCAATATTGTTTAAAGAAGAGTGTTGGCTGGTATTGTTAAAAGTTGGAGTACTTGTGTGGTGGGTTGGTTAATGATATCATAAGGATGAAAAATTTCTGGATAGTGGCATTTGATGGTGTAAGCTCGGGTGTCTTGTCGATGTATGTATGTGTTGTTGGAATTTTTGGGTTATGATGTTGTATCGGATTGTGACGGTCCTTGAGGGTGCCCTTGATATGTGATGGTGTTAGTGCTTGTGCGACTGCTTGGTTTCTCTTGTTGGTATTGAGGGTGTGAACTTCGGGGACGAAGTTCATTTTTAAGGAGGGAAGAATGTAATAGCTCGTATTGGTTTAGTAAAACTTTTGTTTTATTATTGGTTATTGGTCTTGGTGTAGTTGATGGAGACTTGTTGTTGGTGTGTTTCGAGGTGTTGTTGGTGTGTTTTGAGGTGATATGTGTATGGTAGAGTCCTTGTGTTGTTGTGACATATGATTAGCATATGTGTGGTGTGTTGTGTCTTGTGTTTTTAGTTGTTAGGGGTGTTGTGCTGTAAGAGTATGAGTTGTGAACTTCGAGGACGAAGTTTATCTTAAGGAGGGAAGACTGTAATACTCCGTATTCCTAGGTGTGGAGACTCGGCCGAGTGAAGTCTACTCGACCGAGTGCTTTTGGTGGATGTCTTTTGGTTGGTTCTGATCTTGTGCATTCGGCCACGTGACTTTGGCATTCGGCCACGTGACTTTGGCACTCGACCGAGTGACTTTGGTACTCGATCGAGTAAGACGGTTTTTCCGGATTAGTTCGCACGATTAATTAAGGGTTTAAGAGGAGAGATTTATTTCATAATTCATTTTACGCTTCCTAATCTAAAAACCTAAACTCTTAAACTCTCTCAAAACCGTCTTTGAACCTTTGGTTGTTCGTGCCGGATCGCTTGTTTCTTTGCCTTGATCGATTCTTGTGGTAAGTATACATGTTCTTTCCTTGATTGTGATTATATTGATAGTCTTAATTGAATTGGGGGAAAGGGAATGCACTTGTATTGTTTATGTTAATGTTAATTGCTTTAGGAGGGGACTTCGTTGAGGAACACTTCTAATGGCTAGTGCTTTCGTGGATCTTGATAAGGTAGGGTTTTCTTACTCAGTAATTGTTGTTGTTAATTAATGCTATGAGTATATGATATTGATTGTGATTGATGATGGAGATGTTGGTGTCGGGTTTGGAGAGTTGTTGTCGATCTCATTGGTTACTATGGTTACTTGTGATTGTGATCCTGTTGGGAGAGAGGCCCGCCCCGAGTTCGCCCCCGTGGTTATCCCACCACGTGGGGGATGTGCACATTAGTGATCCGGTTTTATCTCGTTGCGGTGAGATAGAAGTTCGACGCCTGTGGCTGCGGTCCAAGGTCAATAGGTGTTTTGTCGAGCAGGCTGGTAACCTGAGTCTACTGAGGTAACCGCTGCGGTGGCCCTCCGGTTTCTCTTATCCCTTGTGCTTTTGCTTTTGCATTGATCGATAGACACATTTACTGACCCTTCTACTGTTTACAAAACTGTTGTGATCCATTGGGGGATGGTGAGCAGGTGATCGCAGGTAACCCTCAAAGCATGACGGGGAAGAGGATGAGTTCACTTATGAGTATAGCTTCCGCATCATTTGGTTTCTTAGTTGTTAGACATTATTTACTCACTTGTCATTGGTTGGAGTTGGTCGGATGGTATGCCATCCACTTGAGTCATTTATTGGTATTTAAACATTTATTAATAAAGTATTGCTTTACTTATTGCTTGTTGTGATGTTCACTACCTTGGGCAACCGAGATGGTAGCACTCCCGTGTGCTAAGTTGTCTTGTAAGACACCTTGGTTTGGAGGTAGTTTCAAGTGTAATAGTTCTGCGGTATGTTTTCATGTTTGTAAGGGAATGTGAGGTGTTGATGTGGTAGTTTCTAATTAGTTGTGTTGCCAGGTTAACCTTTGTGGTATTAAGGGACAAGAATGTGGATTTGTGAGTAAAGCGAGAGTAATGTGTCGTAGTTCCGTGGCTTTGAGGGTGACGTTTGGGATATATTGAAATCTAGCTTTCTTGTTGGGATTGCCTATGAGTTATTATGAGCTTGTTACTCATATGTTGGATTAGTAGACTAAGGTGTGAGTGTCCTCGTGTAACGCTTGGAGACAAGTGTATAGGGAAGTATTGGTAGTATGTGTGTGTCGAATTAGGTTATATTATCATGGTTTGAATAGTCTTATGTGGTGTAATGGTGTCATTCGTTTGGTGGTCTGTTTTGTCGGTCATGTTGGTGATGCGAGTCCCCGTGAATCAGTTAGAGCATCGAGTTCTGGGAGTTTGCAGTATCTATGTGTCGGGCATAAGTATAGATGTCGTATTTTCATGGTTATCGTTTATGTTAACTCTGATCTCGTGGGAGTAAGAGTAGAGTTTAATCGGTGAAGAGTTTTAGTCGCTATTGTGGGGTTTCTTGTCCTTTTAGATTTTGGTCGTCAGGCTTGATTGTTGGAGTATTTTTGCATGTGTATCTGGATGTTTTGACGCTATGGGTGCGAGGAGGTCGCGAAATTTGATTGTGATGTGCTTGAGGTTGTAAATTGTTCGATATCGTTTAATTGATTGTATAAGGATATAAGTGTTATAGTGTATCATGTTTGGGATGAATAGATTTGTTGGCAGTGAGGATCAATGTTCCGATTTTAGGTGGACAAAGATTTTAAGTCGAGCGTTATGTCATGGGGATAGGGCGAGAATTCGGAAGATGATATGGTATGGCAGTGACAAATGATTAACTTAATGTTTTGTGTTGAGATTTTTGGGTGGATTATAGGTGAATTGAGGAATGGATGATGTTTGGATTTTTGTGTATTTGTCAGTGTGAGTATTAGAGTATTAAGCCATTTTGGTAAGGCGGGATGATGTAGATAAATGGAAGAGGTAAGAGTTTAATGATGAATTGGGTTAGAAGGCGTAGCAGCGTTTTGGGAAGAGTAGGTTGTCTCAAAGCATGGTGATTTTGTGGAATGTTTAGGGAGCACGGGGATTGGTTGATAAAGTAAGGGAATTGTTGATTAGCTATGCAATTGAGGTATTATTATCGGCATAGATGTGGAGTCGTGGTCTTAGTTAAATTGTGATGATCAGTTTTGGACTATGTGAAAGAATATAACTATTTTTGTATGGTGGGAAGCATGGAGGATAGTATTAGTGTTAATGTTGAGTATGAGGCGAAATGGATGTGTGTTGTGGGTGTTGTGGTATCATTAAGGGAAAAGTGTTGCTAAGTGTTAGTTCGAATGTCTTGTGGGGAAATTTTTGTGTGGTAAGGGACAATGTATGTATTCTTGGAGTTTTGGATTAGGTTGTTGTATCGGATTATGACGGTTTTTGAGGGTACCTGTACTCCTTTAGTATATGATGATGCTAGTGTTGTCTTGAATTCTTGGTTTTTTTTTTTTTTGTAATAAGGGTGTGAATTTCGGGGACAAAGTTCATTTTTAAGGAGGGAAGAATGTAGTAGCTCGTATTAGTTTAGTAAGACTTTTGTTTTATTATTGGTTATTGGTCTTAGTGTAGTTGATAGAGACTTGGTGTTAGGCAGTTTTGAGCTGATATGTGATTGGTAGAGTCCTTGTGTTTGGGATGTTGGGAGTTTGATTAGAGGTCATAGAGTTGGCCTTGTTGTGTACGAAGTGTGTCTTGTGTTGTGTGTAGTTAGAGAGTGAATTTTGGCTAGTGGCTAGTTTATATCGTGTTTATGTTGGTGATTGTTGATGGGTAGTATGCATGTGTCATAAGTGATGTTGTTGGGCTTGAATGCCTAGCAGATGTGTTGTGTCATATGTTATGAGTGGTGTTATATGTTATGTGTTGTGTTATGGTAGTGTTGTGTCTTGTCTTAGTGGTTGATAGGGGCGTTTGTGTGGTAGGAGTGTGAGTTGTGAACTTCGAGGACGAAGTTCGTTCTTAAGGAGGGAAGACTGTAATACTCCGTATTTCTATGTATTGGGGACTCAGCCGAGTAGGGCTTACTCGACCGAGTGGGTTGTGTACTCGACCGAGTAGAGGCTACTCGGCCGAGTTGAATTGGGTGATGGTTGGAACAATATTCTATTCTTGCGTACTCGGCCGAGTGTGTTCGGCACCTGGCCGAGTGAGTTGTACTCGACCGAATACATGTTGGACTCGATCGAGTATGGCGGAATTTGAGGATTAGTTGGACGGTTGATTAGGGTTAATAAGAGGAATTTGTATTCATAATCCAGTTTATGATTTCATAATTACAAACCCTATTCTCTCAAATTCTCTCTCATTCCTCAAGATCACCTTTGATCTTTCCGTGCCGGATCCGATCTATCGCTACTTTGTTGATTGCATTGGTATGTATCTTTATTTTATGATTTGTATGCATTGTTATAAACCCTAATTGATTTGGGGGAAAGGGAAACAAGGGTTAATATTAATTATGTTAATTGATTGTTTAAGGGAGGGAATTCATAAAAGAAGATTGTTGATATATTGATTGTGATTGGCTGCGGATTTGCGAAAAGGTAGGGTTTCCTACACAGTATTTGCATTTCTAATTGATGGCATGCGATTGTTGATTGTTTTTTATGATTATTGATATGTGATTGATGATGATGGTCATTGTTGTGACAATGATGGAGATTGGGGTTGTCGTCGATGGTTACTATGGTTTGGTGATCCCGTTGAGAGTTGGGTCACACCCCGAGTTCGCCCCCGTGGTTATCCCGCCACCTGGGGGATGTGCACATTAATGTTCCGGGTTATCTTGCTGTGCCGAGATGGAAATTCGACGCCTGTGGCTGCGGTCCAGGGTCAATAGGTGGTTTAGTATAGCAGGGATGATAACCTGAGTCTACTGAGGTAACCGCTGCGGTGGCCCTCCGGTTGCCCCTTTGCCTTGTGCTTTTCTTGTACGTTAGTCGGTATATGCGAATACTGACCCTTCGACTGTTTACAAAACTGCTGTGATCCATTAGGGAATAGTGAGCAGGTGATCGCAAGTAATCTTTAGCATTGCGTGGGATCAAGGATGGGATCACCGTATTATGTGTAGCTTCCGCTTGTTGTTTGGAGTCTTGAACAATTAGAAGTAATTTCATTATGTTGAACATTGTTATTTTTTTATTAACACGATATCGTTGTTGAGTTGGATTATGGTCAGATGGTATGCCATTTATTTTGGGATTGTGTATTGACATTTAAACGTTGATTAAATAAATGTTGTTTCATTATTGTTTGTTGTGATATTTACTATCTCGGGCAACCGAGATGGTAGCACTCCCATGTGCTAAGGGGGTCTTGTAAGGCACCTTGGTGTATGGGGGTGTTACATCTGCTTCGACACGGAATGATTAGGAATGTCGTTAGAAGTTTGAGAGTGTTTTTGAGAGAAATAGGGTTTTTGTGAAGAACTTAAACTGTAATTATGAACTTAACTCCTTTTATTTTTCCTTAATGAAACCGTCCGAGTTATTCTCGCAGACCGGTGTACTCGGTCGAGTGCCTACCACACTCGGCCGAGTACCCAAGAACAGAACACAGTTCAAACGACAGACCAAACTACTCGGCTGAATACACTTTACTCGGCTGAGTACACAATCCATTCGGTCGAGGAAGCGTTACTTGGCTGAGTGCCAAGTATTTAGAAATACGGAGTATTACAGTCTTCCCTCCTTAAGAACTAACTTCGTCATCGAAGTTCACAACTCATACTCCTACCAAACTAACAAATCCTACCAACAACCAACATGAGACACAACAACAACACATACATGTATCAGATACTAACCATAAAACTAACAACAACGTAACATGTCACCACATATGTTATACCACTACCAAAGGACACTAACTACTAACATACTTAACATACCTCTTCAAACAGATGCGGGTATCGCTCTTGCATAGCAGCTTCAGGCTCCCAAGTTGCTTCTTCCACATTATGGTTGGACCATAACACCTTCGATAGCGTCGTTTCCCCATTTATGGTCTTGCGCACATTCCGGTCCAAGATCTCTTTTGGCACCTCGACATAAGTGAGTGCCTTATTATGCTCAATGGTCTCAGCCTCTAGAACATGAGACGGATCACTCACATAATTTCGCAACTGAGATACATGGAACATATTATGGACCCGATCAAGAGCAGGTGGTAAGGCTAAGCGGTAAGCCACCTCTCCAACCCGATCTAAAATTTCATAGGGGCCTGTGAACTTCTGGCTCAATTTGCCCCTCTTCCCGAATATCATCACCCCACGCATAGGTGACACCTTCAAAAGGACTTTGTCACCCACCTGGAACTCAATGTCCCTACGATGAAGATCTGCATAGCTCTTCTAACGATCTTGCGCTGCTTTCATCTTCTGGCGAATTAGCTTCACTTGTTCGATCATGTCCTGCACCATCTGGGGTCCAAGAACCACTGCTTTAGAACTGTCATCCCAACACACTGGACTCCTGCATCTCCTCTCATACAAGGCCTCAAATGGTGTCATCCCAATACTAGAATAGCAGCTGTTGTTGAGAGAAAACTCTATCAGGTCCAGCTTATCCTCCCAGCTCTCACCAAATGATAGCACACAAGCCCTTAACATATCTTCCAAGGTCTTGATTGTTCTCTCCGTTTGGCCATCCATCGCAGGATGAAAGGCTGTACTCATCTTCAATGTCGTTCCCATAAGTTCTTGCAGTTCCTTCCAAAACCGAGAAATGAACCTCACATCCCGATCAGATACTATATCACTAGGCACCCCATGTAGCTTCACCACATGCTTCCTATAAGCCAAAGCTAGCTCGATCTTGCTCCAAGTATCCTTCATAGGCACGAAATGGGCTTACTTGGTCATCCAATCCACGTTCACCCAAATCATGGTATTCCCCTTATGCAATCTCGGAAGTCCTACCACAAAGTCCATGAATATATACACCCATTTCCCCTTCGGAACCTCTAGAGGCCGAATCTTACCTTGCGGTCTCCTATGTTCCCCCTTCACTCGCTGACAGGTCAAACATCTCGCTACAAAATCAGCAACATCTTTCTTCATCCCCGGGCACCAGAAAGTCTTCTTCAAATCTTTATATAGTTTATCCCTACCCGGATGAACCGAATAAGGAGTACAATGAGCTTAACTGAAAATCACCTTCTTCAGCTCCGGATCTTTTGGCACACACCATCGGCCCTCAAATTTAACACGCCCATCAACATGAATCGAAAACCTAGAAGTAGTACCCTCCTCTACCCCTTTCTTCCACAGTTGAATCTTCAGATCCTTCAATTGCTTGCTCCTAATGTCATCATACAATCCCGGCTCGATCATCAAGTCACTAGTAGCATCTCCCTTCTGAATGACATGAATCCCCATCTTCGCTACCTCGCCCCTTAGTCGCATCAAAGACATCACATTGGACAAGGAGTGTACACTCTTTTGGCTCAAAGCATCAACAACCATATTAGCCTTCCCCTCGTGGTAGATGATCTCCATATCGTAATCCCCAATCAACTCCATCCACCGCTGCTGCCTCATATTTAACTCCTTCTGGGTATAGGCGTACTTCAAACTTTTATGGTCTGAAAACACCTTAAAGCTGGCACCATAAAAATAATGCCTCCAAATCTTCACCGCGAACACCACTGCTCCAAACTCTAGATCATGAGTAGGGTAATTTTCCTTATAAGGCTTCAGCTGTCTCGACGCATAAGCAATGACCTTCCCATTTTGCATCAGCACACATCCCAAACCATATTTCGATGCATCAATATACACCTCAAAGTTCTCACTTCCTTCAGGTAATGCCAAAACAGGAACCGTAGTCAAACGCTCGTTTAAGATTTGGAACGCCGTCTGACAGCTCTCGTCCTAGCAAAACTTATTCTCTTTCCTCATCAATGTCGTCATAGGTCTAGCTATCCTTGAAACGTTCTTCAGAAACCTTCTGTAATACCCAACCAAACCTAGAAAACTTCTCACCTCTGCCACATTCTTTGATGCCTCCCAGTTAGACACCGCCTCGATCTTACTCGAATCCACCCTTACCCCTTCCTTAGATATCACATGCCCCAAGAATGACACCTTCTCCAACCATAACACACACTTTGACAACTTAGCATACAACTGGTTGTCCCTCAAGGTGTGCAACACGATCCTCAGATGCTCCACATGCTCCTCCTTAATATTAGAATAGACCAAGATGTCGTCAATGAATACCACCACGAACATGTCCAAATATGGAGTGAAGATCCGGTTCATAAGGTCCATGAATACTTCTGGTGCATTAGTCAACCCAAACGGCATCACCACATACTCATAATGCCTATACCTCGAACGAAACGCCGTTTCCAGAATGTCACTATCCTTTATCCTCAGCTGATGATACCCGACCTCAGATCTATCTTCAAAAATACCCGAGCTCCATCCAATTGGTCAAAAAATTGTCAATCCTAGGTAATGGATACCTATTCTTCACCGTCACATGGTTCAACTCACGATAATCAATGCACAACCGTAAGCTACCATCCTTCTTCTTTATAAGCAAAACTGACGCACCCCACGGCAATACACTAGGTCTAATGTACCCCTTGTCTAGTAGCTCATTCAACTACTTCTTTAACTCTTCAAGCTCCTTCGGTCCCATGCGATACATGGCCTTAGAAATCAGTCCCGTACTCGGCTTTAACTCCAAGCTATAATCAATATCCCTTCTCGGCGGTAATCCCGGTATCTCATCCGGAAAAACATCATCAAACTCACTCACCATCTCAAGTTGGTCTGTTGTCGGCTACTCAACTCTGGTATCTATCATATGACCTAAGATCATAAGGTATCCCTTCCTCAAGTACGTCTTAAAGGTAATTGCCGCTATCAGCTTCACTTTAGGCTTCACAACGAACCCTCGGTACGACACTCTTACGCCTTTCAGACCCCTTAAAGACACCTTTTTCTGAAAACAATCAATTTTTGCCTTATATCTACCCAACCAATCCATCTCGACAATAATCTCAACCCCGTCTAAAAAATATTCAAGCAGGTTGACTGGAAAGTCCACTTCCCACACAATCATAGATACACCCCTAAACAACTTAGTACAAGACACTGACTCTCCAGAAGGTATGAATACCTCATCCTTTACAGACTCACCATTCCCAAGCCCTAACAACATTGCATGACTCTTGGAAATAAAATAATGGGTTGCCCGCGAATCAAACAAAACAAAACAAGGAACATGGTTAACAAGAAATGTACCGGTGACAACTTGCGCGTCTGCCTCTGCTGTTTGCGTATCCATCATGAACAGTTTAGCACTGTTCTTCTGACCACCTCCTTGCACTATGCTTGCAGATGCCACAGTATTCGAAGTCGAACTCTTGTTCTCCCCATTGTTGTTGTTCCGCCGCTGATAACCCCTTACATTGTGGTTGTAACCCCCGTTGGTCCAACTCTGATTCCCCTGTCGGTTCCACGAACCCGCAGGCCGGTTACTAGCCATGCTCTGAGAATAGATCCGCTGGAATGAAGGTTGGTGACCCCCACTCCCTCATGTCGATGGACGCTCGAACCTCTTATGGCCAAAGCCGCCACAACTATAGTACTTCATCCTAGAAGTCTCACTAGTCGCCCGACCGTCGTTCCCTCTGTGACAACCCTCGCGAATGCGGAAATAAAACATACAAGCATGTGATTAATATAGCGGAAGATACAGTATTTTTAAAACCTTTTTACATGCAATTAGAAAAGTACGAGGAATGTCAATAATTACAAACCAAAGTATAAAATACTACAAAAGACGTAGTCTCTCAAAATGTTACTGATGTGGTCGTTATACACCAAAAATAAAACCTAAGTCTACTAACTAAGAAGATAGCGGAAGTAGGGTCGATCTCCACAGGGAGGAAACTAATTAACTGAAATCTAAATCTGCCAGTAACAATCTAGGGGGTTTTGAAATTGTTTTAACTAAACTAAATAAGATTAAAGGAAGAGAAATAAAGGTAGAAAGTAATAAGAAGTAAATCAGACAAGGGAAGAATATGCTAGGATTCGGTCCACTGCGTTATCGGCATCTACGGGTCAACTAAGTCAGTCAATCTATCAATGAGAAGAGCAATGGTTTTCTCCTCTCGGTCTCAACCCGCCCTAGGGATTTTCCTAATTAACTCTCGCCCTCTTAGGAGTCACCTATCAATTCTAAGCAAGCCTTCCCTTCCAATATCTCGATCCAGGTCGGGGTTAACTACCTAGCCTAGTCTCCTGCGTGCACTCATTCGACTAAACCTCAATTAAATTGCTTAAACAAATTCTCATATTCAAGACTAACTAAAATAATCTATCCTAACATGCCTCTACTACAGTTTCCCTTATCCCAACATACAAGAGAATTAGCTACTCATGTTAGTAACAATGCTAACAAAGACGATTGAACATATGACGATAGACATAATAAAATCGCAATTAATAAGCACTAATTAGGAAGAGTAAACAATGATTAAGACTAAAACAAAGATAAGAATAAAAGAGAGAAAAGAGAAAAAGAGTTTACAATCTTAGCAAATCCGGCGTAAAGAACAAATCCTACGTCGATAAACCCGAATGCAAACCAAAGATAAAGTTCAGAAACTAATGGAAGATTAATGCTAATGATCCCGAACCCTAAGGGTTCTGAATCCTAATGATTCTGAATTCTAATGGTTCTGAGTCCTAATGACTCCGAATTTTCAAAACTAACGACGAATAAGAGTTTATATAATGCAAAACACGATTCTTAAACCCTAATTAAGCTATGGACTTAAGGCCCATGATAGATTCTACTCGATCGAGGGAAATAACCACTCGATCGAGGACTTTATTGGAGGAAATCACTCGATCGAGTAACAATTCTACTCGATCGAGCAACTTTTCAGCAGCAGCCACTCGATCGAGCACAAGACAGCTCGATCGAGCAACTCTTCACTTCAACTTTCCTCGATCGACCAAATGTATAGTCGATCGAGGTCTTTTGGCACGGCACATAGTGTTGGACACGGCTTTGGACTTGATTGCGAGCGGTTTCACGCTTTCCCATGCAAGAGCTTCTGTTCCGTTCCTTCCATTCTCCTAAATGCATGCAAAGTGGACTGTTTCGGCTCGGTTTCTGCTACTACACAGCTTGTACCTACAAAATAGTAATGAAAGTACAAAGTAGCCAAATAGGGGCATATAGTGATATAATATCACTTAAATGACATATAAATGCGTGTATAAATGGACTAGGAAGTCTATATAAAATACACGCATCAAACTTCCCCAAACTAAACCTTTGCTTGTCCTCAAGAAAACTAAATGCAGCTATATGGAACAACATAAACCTAGGGGAATGGAGTAAGTCTCAGAGCTAGCTACAAGTCAATTCTAAACAGTTTAATGCACTCATTCAATCGCTACAAAGCTTAATACGAAAGTGAACGAATTTATACAATCTTGGAAATAAATTAGACCTTCGACCTTGCAAGACTCATCCAAATTCGGACTCTCACGGATCACTCTTCTCTCAACAAGCAAATGGTAAGTAGATATGTATAAGAGGGAGAGAAGAAAATATAGTCACTAACCTAGACTACGACCGACACAACACGCATTGCTAACTAACATGAAAGATGATTCAAGCATCGTACACACGCATAACCACCGTTCAAGGACAATCATGTGCCGAACATTTGCAAAAATATGGATATGTGAGAGGCTAATTGGTAAGAAGGGGCAAAATAATTAATGGAAATGTGAGGGTAAATAGCCAAGCTAGTTCCTAACAAGACCGCAATAGAACTCGTTCCATCTTCCAACAATCATAAATTAAGCTCGATGCCTTAACAAATCTAGGCATAAACAACACAAATCCCAAACAACACCTCAACAAAATAATGATACGCATAGGAGGTATAGATAACAGAAACTTCAGCCAATTATTTTTCCAATATATATTTTTTCATTTTTTCTTTCTTTTTTTTTTTTTTTTTCTTTTTCTTTCTCTTGGCTGTCTGAGGAAAACCACTCGATCGAGTATAATGAGTCACTCGATCGAGTGCAACAACTAACAAAATCTGCTCGATCGAGCTGAAATCTACTCGATCGAGTCACTCTTAAACACTTCTCTTCTTTTTCTCACAAAAAAACCCACTCCAATCAATGAAACGAGCCAAAAACTGACACAACGGTAGAATATACCTCGACTACTAAACTAGCTCGGCAAAGGTAGGCTCAGTTTAGGATGTAGTTAAGGGCAACAAGCAGATATGGCTTTATGTGGAGTTAATGGGGTAAAATGAGGAAAAGGGAGATACAAATATTCTCAAAACACGTAATACCGACCACAAACCCAATGCGTGCTGGCAATAAGAAATCAAAATTCATATACAAGCAAATGACACGAGGTGTGGGGAGTAACTACTCTCATTCCTAGATGAACTAGTCATGGATGTCACCAGTTATAGGCTCTAAAACTCAGAATATAAGTAGTTTGCCAAAATGTTGAGTCAATTCTAATAATCAAATTTAAATTCCAAGACAAAATTCAATAGTTCATTATTTCGATTTTACTAAATAAGTCAAGAAGGGTGCAAAGAATAGCATAAAATAGACTTGTAGTGCAATTTCATCATGAACAAGACTCCAATCCGACTCAACTAAATGCAAAAATAAACGTGATATTTTTGATTTTTTCAATTTTTTTTTTTTTTTAATTAACATGAATTGTAAACGTGAATGCAATACAAATGCAAATGCAGACGCAAAAGGATGTAAAACACTTCCCCAAACCAAAATAGACAATGTCCTCATTGGCCATAGCACAAAAACATATAAGGGAAAGGGAAAGAACAACCTAATACATGATCCTAAGGAATGAAATATATACGAAGAATGGAAAAGACAAAAGGAACATAAACAACTCACAAGACAAAGCTTCCCCAAACAAGCATCAAACTAGGGGTCGATCGAGTAGAAATTCTACTCGATCGAGCACATCTTCAGGTAAAATCGCTCGATCGAGTGGTATGCTTTGCTCGATCGAGCACTTCTTAATTGCGCAGCCTACGGGAAGTTTGATTTCCTCTTCTTTTTCCTGCAAGATTGGTACAAGACGATACCCAAAAATACCAAAAAAATGTCTAGCAGGAAAAATAAATTGTTCATCTAAACTATGGAATATAGTGTAATAGTCTAATTGTCTAATGAAAACGCAATAAATTGTTTTTACAAATTGCACGGGGTTGCAAACCCGGCTAATAACCAAATAGGTTCATGACAAGGCCACCGTCAGGCCTTTGACTTGCAGAAGTACCCTCAGCTGTGGTAATTTCCGCCTTCTTCTTCCACACATGCGGTCTTTGCTGGGAGTCTAGCTCCACTTCTGAATCACTCGAACATGTGTGAACTTCTTTCATCTTCGCTGGTACGGTTATCTCAACAGTCGAAGACGGAATCAGGAGTACTCAAGTCTTCCTCCTGAAGAGTCTTACCTATGTAACAACCCGTAATTTGAAAGACCGAAATTATATTTGAAAAATAATAAATTTAATTTATTTTAATTTATTAAGATTTATTTGAATTTATGATAATTTAATATAATTATTTTGAATTTATTCGGAATTAAAGAGAAGGTTTTACGGTTTAACCCCGAACGTCATTTAACTATTCCCGAGTCAACTAAAGTCCCGAAACAAACTCGAAACCCGACTCTTGCATGAGTCACACGCCCCATGTCACCTTTTTCCACTCATATTAGATCTTTTGATTACTTTAACTAAATTAATACAAATATCTAAGATATTTGTAACTTTATCGATCCGTCAACTTAAACTCCGCAAATCGCTTAAAAACATACCCGACTTCTACCTAAACCACACGGCTCCCTCCTCCTCTCTTAGGATTAGATATTTTCTTTCTTTTGATTACAATAACATAATATCTAATTAATATCTAGATATTTGATTAAACTATCATAAAACCTAATAATATCTAATTAATTACCATAATATAATTATAAAACCCGAGTCAATCCCGTAACAACAATTTCAAAACCTGACTCATTAATTCCTCTATAATTACACGGCCCACCCACCCCATTACTCACTAACTATCTTTTCGTTTTACAATAAATCAACTTAATATCTAATTAATACCTTCTTTAATATAATCAAAATCGTTCTTGGTGTTCTTGAGCGTTCTTGATCGTTCTTCAGCAAAATCGTCACAAAACCTTCGTTACTTGTTCAAATCCGTCCTAACTTATATTTCTAGAGTCTCCTCTCCGCTCTCCATCTCCACGTACGTTTTATTTTCAATTCCGACAAAATCGTTTTCAACACTTTAATTGTTGAAATCAAGTTTTAATTCTAATAATGTTATTTTTGTCATTTCTTATAGGAGAATATTTTGAAGACGAGTTTGGTGACTCGTATATTTTAGAAGAAGATTAGTAGACGGGTTTATACTTCTTATTTTTGGTGCTACTTGATTTTGTGCTAGCTAAGGTAACGATTCCGAGTTACTCGACGAATTAATGTTACATACTTTTGTTTTTGTTTATGATATTGTTATTTACGGTTTTAAGTAGTAACATGATAAGAAGTTATTATTATTATGTTGTATGAATTTTTAACATGTTTAGTGTTCTTGACATATTTGGATGGTTAGTTCATAATTATAATTTTTAGTATGAATGATGTTGAATTGGTTGTTAAAAATGGATGTTGTTAATTAAAACATGTTGGAAATAAATTGGGTGTTGTTGTGTGTGGTGGCCGTGTAAGGTGGCTGGAAAACCGACCCAAACCAGGCCGGTTCAGCCCGGTTCAGGCCGGTCCAGCCCGGTCTGGTTGGTCCGTGTTTTGGTCCTTTGGGTTTGTGTCGATACTTTATTGTTTTGTTGTTGTTTTGACGGGTTTTAAATATGTTAAGCATGCGGGAAATATTAAGAAACGGTTTTTAGAAAAGTCGACCAAAACAGCCCAGTCCAGGCCCGGTTTATTCTCGGCCCAAAACAGGCCGTGGGTCCTCCCTTTGGACTTGTGACGGTTTTTGAGTTATTGTTATTTTATCGTGTTTTGTAATATTTAGCAAGTGGGGAATTTTAATAAGTAAATTATTTATTTAAAAGGTTTTCATAATATTATTATTTCTCACATGTTAGAAATTATAATACGAGATGGTAGTTTAATTTGATATCCTTTAAGTCAAGCGGGTTTTCGTAAGATTTAATAATTCACATGTTAGAAGTTGGAATAAAATAGCATGAAATGAATATGATGATTTTATGTTCACGTCTAAATGGTTAAGACTCTGTTTCTAGCCGGTTTGACCAAACGGGTTTGGTCAAACTAAGATCTAGTCAGCCCCGTTTTGACTGATGACCCGTCGCGGGACTCGGGTCGGGGATTTGTCTTCAGGTAAGGTTTTATTTAATGAAGGAATGAATGAGCCTTAGTAGATATGAGGCGATATGTTATTTGAATATGATGTATATGCAATTAGTCACATGATAGGAAGTTTTTCCCGTGACTGTTTGATTATATGGTTGGTGTCGTGTTGACTAAGTACCCATAGAGAATTATGAGTATATGGCGTCTTGACCATTCTAATTCTAAATGAGTAGCTTGGACCATGACATTGCTAGGCTTTACTGTCTTTAACGAGTATATGTTCACCTGATGATAGCTTTTGTGTCACGGCTTGGTGGGTTTATATCCAAGTCGGGGCATGGCTGCCTAATTGCTTCCACTTTGGGAATGGAGCCAGCTTAAGTACTAGCCAACTCTGCTTAGGGGGTCGCCTAGTAGAGATTCTCATGTACTTTTGGTCATGGGACGGGGAATGGATTAGCTGTTGTCGCTAGGTCTGATCAGTCTAGGACTATGATGTTTTCCTACCTTGTGGTATAGCCTCGAGTTACAGAAGTCGACTATTGACTGTCCTAGGAACTTATGCCTGTTTCTAGACGTATTGGTCTTTCATGTTTGATGATTCTATGAATCTTAGAAGGTGAGATGCAAGCCGGCTAAGGTTGATAGAGTTTGGATTACCAGTTGTTAACTGATTCACATGATATCTTGTATGATTAGGGTTGAGTGTATCATGGCCATGTTTTAAATGTAACCTCTGAGCTAGCATACCAGCTTCCCTACCTCGTGGTTTAGAGTGTTAACCGATTCACATGATAGTTTACATGAGTAGCTTAGCCTCCATATGCTAGTTTATATGTTAGTTATTTGTTTCATAACATGAAAGGCATATCGTATATGTTAAGGTTTTGTATTTTCCATATAAATCTCTTTTATGTTATTCATGTTTTATTAAACTCAACATTTCGTGGCTGGGAGAACTCGGAGTTACTCCCCACTGACTGTGGCTTCCGTGTTTATATTTAATGCGGTTGGCAGGTTTGTGATGCATACTGGGGTACATTGACGAGCTAGCGAGCGAAGTATTTACCTTGGACCTATATTCGGTTCTTAGGATTGTATATTATTATACACTCTTTTATTTCCGTATTTATACGGGAAACATGTCTCCCGTTTTGGATAATTTTTATGTATAATATTATTTCCTTTTGTTATGAACCTTTTTCTTTAAGACACCTTTGTTATGATGAATATATTTAATAGTAGGTTCCGGTTTTTAAAATTTACCGATTTTCACTAAAGCGAACCTATTAGAAACGTATTCTCATCTTTTATTTATTTAAATTACTTGTTTATCTTTCCGCAAATTTGAGGGTGTCACAGTTGGTATCAGAGCTATTTTGCTCCCGACGCACGTTTGTGTACCCTTGTATAAATAATTTGACCTTTATAAAATAATAAACTTGTGAGATAGAATGGTAGGATAGGTAGATTAGGATTTATGTTGTAGTCTCTTTGTGCTTACTAAATGATAAGTACTAATCTGTGTTTTATTTTGCAAGATGCCTCCGAGAATTGACAACATGATCCTAGCAGCTCTTACTCTTATTATTCAGAATCAGCAAAATCAACAAAATCAACAGCCGAATCCTATTCCTAATCCTCCTCACGACCGTGAGTGACACGGAAGTTGTACATGGGTTGCTTCACAACTATCTAGGAGCCAAGCCAAAACCTATGGTGGTGAAGTAGATCCCATTCAGCTTTCAGAATGGATACGAGAAATGGAGAAGAACTTTTCTCTATACGATGTTCTTGATGCGGATAAAGTCCGTCTTGCTTCCCACTTTTTAGTGAAGGAAGCTGATCAGTGGTGGTCACTTACTGACCCTACTTCTAAGTTGGAACCTGATTTTGGTTGGACTCGTTTCCGTGAGCTATTGGAGGCGAGGTTCTACCCGGATGAATTGAGGCAGCAGAAACTGAAGGAATTCATGGACTTCAAACAAGGAGTTCTCTCAGTTCAGGAGTTCACAACCAAGTTCAACGAGTTGGCTCATTATGCCACTCGGCTTATTAAAGTGGAGGAAGACAAAGCATTCTTTTACCTGGGAAAACTTTCTCCTCAGGTGAAGGGCAAGATCAGTAGGAGTGCTACTTCTTTTGTCTCTATCTACAATGATGCTATTTGGGCAGAGAGTTCTATTCGGGAGACTGCCGACGAGGCTCGTACCTCGTATGTTGCTCCTAATGCTTATGGCAAGAGACCGTTGTATCCTACTTCTCGACCTTCCTTTTCCTCCTCTTACTCAAACAAGAGGAAGAATTTTCAGAGTGGACAAGCAACTCGAAGTAACCGTCCATTCGTCCCGAGCAACAACAACGATCTTAAGGGTCGTATCTGTTTTAGGTGCAAGATGCCTATGCATCCCGGTATTGGCTGTTTCAACAAGCCACTTGTGTGCTTTAATTGTCAGAAACCGGGACACAAGTTTAATGAATGTCCTGATAAGAAGAAGACATCTTCTACACCAGCTATTTCTGGGAGACCGAAGGGTAGAATTTTCATTATGAGCCGCGCTGAGGCCGATGCTCAACCAGACATTGTGACTGGTATGTTTTCAATTTATGAAATACCGTGTTTAATTTTATTTGATACGGGAGCTTCTTTGTCCTTTATTTCGATGAGACTATCCGATAAATTACCTCTCAAAGCTTCAGTCGGAGAAAGTACTCCTATATCTTTACCGTCCGGAGATGTGTTTTCATGCTCTTATCTTCATTCAGACATTCATGTATCAATAAACGGATCTACTTTTCCGGCTAATCTTCTTCGGTTCCCTCTTGAAGAATTTGATATCATTCTGGGCATGGATTGGTTATCTACTTATCATGCTCGATTTGAATGCCGTGACCAGAAGATTATTCTCAAAAGTCCTTTAGGTAACCGTGTATCCTATCAAGGGGTTCGAAAACAGTCCACTGTGAAACTTGTTTCGGCTATGAAGATGGTAAAAGTAATCAAGAAGGGTTACAAAGCTTTCTTATGTGTTGTAACTACTTCTACCACTTCGTCTTTGCCTTCATTGGAAGATGTGCCAATTGTTCAAGAGTTTCCAGATGTATTTCCCGATGAATTACCCGGGATTCCTCCTGAAAGAGATGTAGAATTTTCCATTGATCTAGTTCCTGAAACTGGACCAATTGCTAAAGCTCCTTATCGTATGGGTCCTTCCGAATTGAAAGAGTTGAGAATTCAACTTGATGATTTGATTGAGAAAGGCTTTATTAGGCCTAGTGCTTCTCCTTGGGGTGCGCCCGTGCTCTTTGTCAAAAAGAAAGACGGTTCTATGCGAATGTGCATTGATTATCGTGAGTTGAACCGTGTCACAATCAAGAACAAATATCCTCTTCCGCGTATTAATGATCTCTTTGACCAATTACGTGGTGCTTCAACTTTTTCAAAGATTGATCTTAGATCGGGTTATCATCAAATTCCCGTTCGGGAAGCAGATATTCCCAAGACTGCTTTTAGCTCGAGGTATGGTCATTTCGAATTCAATGTGATGCCATTCGGTTTGACTAACGCTCCAGCAATATTCATGGATCAAATGAATCGTACTTTCAAGGAGTACCTCGATAAATGTGTTGTAGTATTCATTGATGATATTTTGATCTTTTCTAAATCTGAGGAAGAACATGCTGATCACCTTCGAATCATTTTGGGTGTTCTTCGACGCCAAAAATGGTATGCTAAGTTCTCCAAATGTGAATTCTGGTTGCCCGAGGTATCTTTCCTTGGTCATGTCATTTCAAAAGACGGGGTTATGGTCGATCCAGCTAAGATTGAGGCCGTGGTGGAATGGAAGAGTCCGAAAAATGTGTCCGAGATTCGGAGTTTCCTTGGTTTAGCGGGTTATTACCGTCGGTTTGTGAAGGATTTCTCTAAGTTAGCAAGACCGATGACTCAATTGCTAAAGAAGGAAGCAAAGTATATCTGGACCGATGAATGTGAAATTGCCTTCTTGGAATTAAAGAAGAGATTGACTACCGCACCGGTGTTGACTTTACCAGATGAGGAAGCTGATTATGATGTCTATTGTGATGCTTCTAAGCATGGTTTGGGATGTGTCTTAATGCAGAATAGAAAAGTCATTGCATATGCTTCTCGACAACTCAGGGTTGATGAAGTGAACTACCCGACTCATGATCTTGAGTTAGCAGCTGTGGTGCATGCATTGAAAACTTGGAGACACTATCTTATTGGAGTTCATTGTCGAATCTATACCGATCATAAAAGCTTGTGGTGCATCTTTACTCAGAAGGAGTTGAATATGAGACAGAGAAGATGGTTAGAGTTAGTGAATGATTATGATGCCGAGTTGATTTACCATGAAGGAAAGGCAAATGTTGTGGCAGATGCATTGAGTAGAAAGACTAGTCATTCATTGAATGCTCTTAGTACTTTACCCGATGAACTGGTAACAGAATTTCAGCAGCTTAAGATACAGTTTGTTGGGAAAGGATTCGATTATCTTGGTGCTTTGACTGCGGAACCCGATTTCTATCGAGAGATTCGTACTTATCTACCGGAGGATGCTACATTCATAGCCATACGAGCAAAAATCCTACTTGGGCAAGCTAAGGATTGTGTGGTGGATAATGATGGCTACCTTCGTTACCATGGTAGAATGTATGTTCCGAGAAGGGCCGAGTTGAGAAAGAGAATACTTGATGAAGCTCACCTTTCTCCTTATTCTATTCATCCTGGCGGTGACAAAATGTAAAAAGATTTGAGACCACAGTTTTGGTGGCCTAGGATGAAGATTGAAGTAAAGGAGTATGTTAGTAGATGTCTCACTTGTCAAAAGGTGAAGATCGAACATCAAAGACCCGGAGGTTTACTGCAACCTTTGGAAATTCCTCTTTGGAAATGGGAGTCTATTTCTATGGACTTCGTGATGGCTTTACCTAGTACTTCTAGTGGAAAGAATGCCATTTGGGTTATTGTAGACCGTCTAACCAAGTGTGCCAGATTCGTGCCTATCAAAGAAACTTGGAATATAGAGGTCTTAACTGATGCCTATGTGAAAGAGATAGTACGCTACCATGGAGTGCCTAAAGATATAGTTTCAGATCGTGATCCGAGATTCTGTTCCCGATTCTGGACAGCTTTACAAGAAGCCATGGGTAGTAAATTGTTGATGAGCACTGCATTTCATGCCGCTACTGATGGTCAAACTGAGAGGACGATCCAAACTTTGGAAGATCTTCTCCGGGCTTGTGCTTTAGACTTTTACGCTTCTTGGGAGAAGTGTTTGCCTCTGGTTGAATTTTCATATAACAACAGTTACCATGCTTCTATCAAGATGTCACCGTACGAGGCTTTATACGGTAGGAAGTGCCGTAGTCCTGTTTGTTGGGATCAAGTCCAGGATGATCATATGTTGAGTCCCCAAGTCATTCGTGAGAGCGAATGAAAGCCGCTCAAGATAGACAAAATCCTATGCCGATGTCCGTCGTCGACACTTGGAATTTGATGTTGATGACGGTGTATTCTTAAAAGTGTCACGAATTTGAAAGGAGTGAAACGGTTTGGAGGAGGGAAAGTTGAGGGCCTAAAATATATTGCGACGTTTCGAGTGGCTTAGAGAGTTGGTCCGTTGCTATCGTTTGGAAGGACCTCCGAATTGAGTTAAAGTTCATGAGTGTTCATGTTTTCAATTGAAGAAGTAATTAGTGATCCGAGTTCATATTATTCAAGAAGAAGTGTTGGCTTGGAACCTAATTAATTTGGAAGAAAGGCCGATTTGTTTATACTTGAAGGGCGAACAAACAACTCAGAAACAAAGTGGTACCCTTAGTTCGTATCCTTTGGCGTTGTGGAAACGTTGAAGCAGAAACTTGGGAACCCGAAGCTAAAATGTTAGCTAAATATCCCGAGCTCTTTGCTTGAGGTAAATCTCCTTCTTTCTTCCCTCTTTCTATTCGATTTATTCTTTCGAATATTCCATTCCTTCTATCGAATATCATCTTTTATGATAGATTATTAGAAGCTTTAGTTAGAAATTTTAGGCATAGATAGTAGAGTTATTACCTTTACTATAGAATTTTTGAACTAAAAGCTTTTGGAAATGTTTGATGATTTCAAGTATTTTACCGTCAAGGAGTGTTGAGACTTGTTATTGGAGACGTTCGATAACTAGTTTTCTCATTTGTTGATGCGAAAAAGTATCTTTTAAGTCTTTGACTTGGGACGTCGATGTTCTTAACTGCAGACGAGAACCTTCCGCCCCATTGATAAGACTCGGTATTTTCATTACAAATATATTTTTAAAGTTTTGAAATAGACCTACATATATGTCACATTCCTTCTTCTAAGTTTCGAGGACGAAACTTTTTAAAAGGAGGGGTGATTGTAACAACCCGTAATTTGAAAGACCGAAATTATATTTGAAAAATAATAAATTTATTTTATTTTAATTTATTAAGATTTATTTGAATTTATGATAATTTAATATAATTATTTGAATTTATTTGGAATTAAAGAGTAGGTTATACGGTTTAAACCCGAACTTCATTTAACTATTCCCGAGTCAACTTAAGTCCCGAAACAAACCC
The DNA here is from genome assembly GCA_022085475.1 of Heliosperma pusillum. NCBI lineage: Eukaryota > Viridiplantae > Streptophyta > Magnoliopsida > Caryophyllales > Caryophyllaceae > Heliosperma > Heliosperma pusillum. The sequence goes on from JAIUZE010075012.1 coordinate 42,221, forward strand.
AAAACCCGACTCTTGCATGAGTCACACGCCCCATGTCACCTTTTTCCACTCATATTAGATCTTTTGATTACTTTAACTAAACTAATACAAATATCTAAGATATTTGTAACTTTATCGATCCGTCAACTTAAACTCCGCAAATCGCTTAAAAACAGACCCGACTTCTACCTATACCACACGGCTCCCTCCTCCTTTCTTAGGATTAGATATTTTCTTTCTTTTGATTACAATAACATAATATCTAATTAATATCTAGATATTTGATTAAACTATCATAAAACCTAATAATATCTAATTAATTACCATAATATAATTATAAAACCCGAGTCAATCCCGTAACAACAATTTCAAAACCCGACTCATTAATTCCTCTATAATTACACGGCACACCCACCCCATTACTCACTAACTATCTTTTCATTTTACAATAAATCAACTTAATATCTAATTAATACCTTCTTTAATATAATCAAAATCGTTCTTGGTGTTCTTGAGCGTTCTTGATCGTTCTTGAGCAAAATCGTCACAAAACCTTCGTTACTTGTTCAAATCCGTCCTAACTTATATTTCTAGAGTCTCCTCTCCGCTCTCCATCTCCACGTACGTTTTATTTTCAATTCCGACAAAATCGTTTTCAACACTTTAATTGTTGAAATCAAGTTTTAATTCTAATAATGTTATTTTTGTCATTTCTTATAGGAGAAGATTTTGAAGACGAGTTTGGTGACTCGTATATTTTAGAAGAAGATTAGTAGACGGGTTTTTAGTTCTTATTTTGGTGCTACTTGATTTTGTGCTAGCTAAGGTAACGATTCCGAGTTACTCGACGAATTAATGTTACATACTTTTGTTTTTGTTTATGTTATTGTTATTTACGGTTTTAAGTAGTAACATGATAAGAAGTTATTATTATTATGTTGTATGAATTTTTAACATGTTTAGTGTTCTTGACATATTTGGATGATTAGTTCATAATTATAATTTTTAGTATGAATGATGTTGAATTGGTTGTTAAAAATGGATGTGGTTAATTAAAACATGTTGGAAATAAATTTGGTGTTGTTGTGTGTGGTGGCCGTGTATGGTGGCTGGAAAACCGACCCAAACCAGGCCGGTTCAGGCCGGTCCAGCCCGGTCCAGGCCGGTTCAGACCCGGTCTGGATTGGTCCGTGTATTGCCCTTTGGGCTTGTGTCGATACTTGATTGTTTTGTTGTTGTTTTGACGGGTTTTAAATATGTTAAGCATGCGGGAAATATTAAGAAACGGTTTTTAGAAAAGTCGACCAAAACAGCCCAAACCAGGCCCGTGGGCCCAGTCCAGGCCCGGTTTATTCTCGGCCCAAAACAGGCCGTGAGTCCTCCCTTTGGACTTGTGACGGTTTTTTGAGTTTATTGTTATTTTATCGTGTTTTGTAATATTTAGCAAGTGGGAAATTTTAAATAATTAAATTATTTAATTAAAAGGTTTTCATAATATTATTATTTCTCACATGTTAGAAATTATAAAATGAGATTGTAGTTTAATATGATATCCTTTAAGTCAAGCAGGTTTCGTAAGATTTAATAATTCACATGTTAGAAGTTGGAATAAAATAGCATGAAATGAATATGATGATTTTATGTTCAAGTCTAAATGGTAAAGACTCTGTTTCTAGCCGGTTTGACCAAACGGGTTTGGTCAAACTAAGATCTAGTCCGCCCCGTTTTGACTGATGACCCGTCGCGGGACTCGGGTCGGGGATTTGTCTTCAAGTAAGGTTGTATTTAATTAATGAATTAGCCTTAGTAGATATGAGGCGATATGATATTGAATATGATTTATATGCAATTAGTCACATGATAGGAAGTTTTCCCGTGACTGTTTGATTGTATGATATATGTCGTGTTGACTAAGTACCCATAGAGAATTATGAGTATATGGCGTCTTGACCATTCTAATTCTAAATGAGTATCTTGGACCATGACATTGATAGGCCGTACTATCTTTAACGAGCATATGGAGTTCACAGCTTGATAGCTTTTGTGTCACGGCCTGGGGGGCTTATCTCCAAGTCGGGGCATGGCTGCCTAAGAGTTCCACTTTGGGAATGGAGCCAGCTTAAGTACTAGCCATCTTGCTTAGGGGGTCGCCTAGTAGAGTTTCTCATGTACGGTTATGTCATGGGACGGGGAATGGAATAGCTGTTGTCGCTAGGTCTGATCAGTCTAGGACTAGGATGTTTTCTACCTTGTGGTATAGCCTCGAGTTACAGAAGTCGACTATTGACGGTGCTAAGAACTTATGCCTGTTTCTAGACGTATTGGTCTTTCATGTTTGATGATTCTATGAATCTTAGAAGGTGAGATGCAAGCCGGCTAAGGTTGATAGAGTTTGGATTACCGGTTGTTAACTGATTCACATGATATTTTGTATGATTAGGGTTGAGTGTATCATGGCCATGTTTTAAAGGTAACCTCTGAGCTAGCATACCAGCTTCCCTACCTCGTGTTATAGGTTGTTAACGGATTCACATGATAGTTTTCATATGCTAGGTTATATGTTAGTTATTTGTTTCATAACATGAAAAGCATATCGTATTTGTTAAGGTTTTGTATTTTCCATATACATCTCTTTTATGTTATTCATGTTTTATTAAACTCGACATTTCGTGGCTGGGAGAACTCGGAGTTACTCCCACCGACTGTGGCTTCCGTGTTTATATTTAATGCGGTTGGCAGGTTTGTGGTGCATACTTGGGGTACATTGACGAGCTAGCGAGCGAAGTATTACCTTGGACCTATATTCGGTTCTTAGGATTGTATATTATTATACACTCTTTTATTTCAGTATTTATACGGGAGATATGTCTCCCGTTTTGGATAATTCTTATGTATAATATTATTTCCTTTTGTTATGAACCTTTTTCTTTAAGACACCTTTGTTATGATTGAATATATTTAATAGTAGGTTCCGATTTTTTAAAATTACCGATTTTCACTAAAGTGAACCTATTAGAAACGTATTCTCATCTTTTATTTATTTAAACTACTTGTTTATTTATCCGAAAAATTTGAGGGTGTTACAGTTTCCATAAATCATCAAAATGACCTAAAATCATATTAGGACCAGAATATATTGACATGCAAATAACTTTGTGATTTTATCTTATAAAAACACAAATTACTAGTTTTCTTTAAGTTACCATAACTCGAAAAAACTAAAAATCGATTATGCATGCAACAACCTTGGCTCTTGATACCGCTTGTAAGTTTCTTTAACTCGATATTAGACATTTCTAATATCATCTTATTCATAGTTTACTCTTAAACTATTAGGATCTTATGCATGCATAACAAAATATAAAGGAAAGAACCATTTCTTACATTGATTATGAAAATATGGGCACAATATTTGAACTCCTTTCAAATATTGTTCTTGAGCTATAATGAGAAGGATGATCTTCCAAGTTTCAAATTAGAAACTCTCCAATTAGTTGCACCCAAGACTACCCTTAATCTCTACAAAATAATACTACACTAGTATTAAATGTAGTAACCCTTTAAAATGATCTAATAACTCTTAATACTACACTAGTATATTATTAGAGAATATGAACTCTAAGTATTGTGTAAACTTCTTAAGTTTAGTGAGATGTTAGAGAGAAGTAGTGATTTTGCATGTATCAAAATATATGAGATAGTATAGAATAAGTAAGAGGAAAAACAAGCCCTCTTTTGGCTTGGGAGAACCGGTCACACAACACCCCACATGGGTGGGGTGTTGTCATTTTCACATTGTTCTTCACAATGTAAGGTTGAGTGTATGGATTATTGTAGTAATGATTTATTCTAATTCTCAATTAGAATAAAATACAAACTAAAATCATACCCACCAACACCACAAAAACCGGTGCACCCATGTAATATGGGTGTCCATTTTATTTTTGCAATTTATCATTTGTCACAAGTGTAACATGTGACATGTAACATGTAATTAGGCTTATAAATGTACATTTAACAAATTTAAATGCAATTTCATAACAAATAAATTAGACTTAACATTTTAAGTCACATTTTATAATTACATGTAAATAAAATATGTCCTCTCATGTTTGGTTAAAATAATCTACAACAGTTTGTAATTATAATCGACCAATTTTACTTATCTCAAATGTTTCATAAACATAATGCATTCTTAGTAATATAACAATTAATATTACCAAAATGAATCTTATTTAATCATATTACAATAAGATATATTTCTCACTCAAGTTTAAACTTGGTTCATTTTAAGGGATTAATTAATCTGTATCACTATACAATTAATTAATGTACATGATTAGGGGATTGTCCTTTAGGTGTGACCTCAAGGGATCAACTGATCACCACCGTCATACGACAGTAACGTCAAACTCAATTGAGCCAATCGTTACCGATTTATGTTGACCAGTTGACTATAATATTCATCATCCCTTTGTATTCTTATTATTGAGATTTAATTATGTGATCGCACTATTGTTGAGGACATTTACTCCAACATAACCAATGTGACAACCCTCGCAAATGCGGAAATAAAACATAACAAGCATGTGTTTTATATAGCGGAAAATACGGTGTTTTTAAAACTTTTTACATGCAAATAGAAAGGTACGAGGAATGTCAATAATTACAAACCAAAGTATAAAATACTACAAGAGACGTAGTCTTTCAAAATGTTAACCAACATCAAAGTTATTAGCAACTAGCTAAACAACATCTAGAGGTGACTCATCCAGGTCAACGCCCGCTAGCTCACACCCGAACCCAAAATACCACAAGCAAAAAGCCATCCAATCAAGTAACCTGTTCATCCATGAAAAACATGAACGCCACAGTCAGTGGGGAGTAACTCCGGGTTCTCCCAGCCATATCACATTAAACGTACATAAACGGAAATACAAAAGTAGAAGCATGCATATATAGATATACATGTGAAGTACGAGAAGGATAAATAGGCAATTCAATATATATGGATATCGATACATGAAGTACAAAACCGTAACCATCATATTATAGAAAGACTCGGGGATGACACTCTTAGGCAACCATACACTCTCACTAGGGCTTGCATCTCACCGTTAGCGGCATAAGTTTGATAAGATTGAGACTCGACAAACAAACCAGGCCAAGTCATCCAAAGATTACAAATAATCAATCATATAATCATCCAAAAAAACGTACAATACGTTGACTGATGCGTGTATTTTAAATAGACTTTTTAGTCCATTTGTGCACGCATTTATATGTCATTTAGGTGATATTATATCACCATATGCCCCTATTTGGCTACTTTGTACTTTCGTTACCATTTTGTAGGTACAAGCTGTGTAGTAGCAGAAACCGAGCCAAAGCAGTCCACTTTGCATGCATTTAGGAGAATGGATGAATCAGGACAGGAGCCCTTGCCTTGGGAAGCGTGAAACCGTTCATAATCAAGCCCAAGTCATGACTCTCACTACGTACTATGCCAGAAGACCTCGATCGAGTACGCATTTGATCGATCGAGGTGTGTTGAAGCCAGAAGAACTCGATCGAGTAACTTCCTTTGCTCGATCGAGTAGGAGCCATTTACCGGTTGGACGATCGAGTAGATAAAATGCTCGATCGACTGATTTCCTTGAATAAAAGCCTCGATCGAGTGGTTATTTCCCTCGATGGAGTAGATCCTATCACGGGCTTTAAGTCCATTAGGTTAATTAGGTTTAGAGTCGTGTTATACACTATTTATGACTCTTATTTACGTCATTAGGGGGGAGCACTTTTTATTGAGAATTATTCAGTAATTAGCAAACATTAATCTTTCATTAGTTCTGAACTTTGAATTCTTAGTTTTCATTCGGGTTTATTCGACGTGGATTGTTCTTTACGCGGGATTGCTAAGATTGTAAACGATTTCTCTCTTTTACTCTTACCTTTACTTTAGTCTTAATTACTGTTTACTCTCTTTAATTACTGCTTTGTTATTGTTCATGCTTATTAATTACGATTTCATTATAATTAATATCATATGTTTAATCGTCTTTGTTAGCATAGTTAATAGCATGAGTAGCTAATTCTCTTGTATGTTAGGATGAGGGAAACTGTAGTAGAGGCATGTTAGGATAGATTAGTTTAGTTAGTCTTGAATATGAGAATCAGTCTAAGCAATTTAATTGAGGTTTAGTCGAATGAGTATACGCAGGAGACTAGGCTAGGTAGTTAACCCCCGATCTGGATCGAGAGATTGGAAGGGAAGGCTTGCTTAGAATTGATAGGTGACTCCTAAGAGGACGAGAGTTAATTAGGAAAATCCCTAGGGTGGTTTGAGACCGAGAGGAGAAAACTGCTGCCCTTCTCATTAATAGATTGACTGACTTAGTCGACCCATAGATGCCGATACTGCAGTAGACCGAATCCTAGCATATTCTCTCTTTATCTGATTTCTTTTCGTTTTAATTCCTCTCTTTATTTCTCTTTCCTTTAATCTTATTTAGTTTAGTTAAAAACCTTTTCAAACCCCCATAGATTGTAACTGGCAGAATTAGATTTCAGTTAATTAGTTTCCTCCCTGTGGCGATCGACCCTACTTCCGCTATCTTCTTAGTTAGTAGACTTAGGTTTTATTTTTGGTGTATAACGACCACATCAAATTTTGGCGCCGTTGCCGGGGAAGCAATTTAATTTTCTGTTATTTATTTTTTTCTCGTCTTAAGGAATTTCTAATTCCTTAAGACTGTTTTTATCTTTCTCTTTATAGTTGTGTATAAGCAGGTCCCAAAGGCTCGAATTAGTGGAAGCTGATCCAGAGCCTGAAAGAACCTTCCTACGCAGGAAAAGAGGGTTAGATAAGACTATTCAGGAGGAAGACTTGAGTACTTCTGAATCCGTCTTTGACAGTTTCATTTTCGAGGTAGATTTAACTGTTGAGACTACCATTTCAGCAAAGATGCCTAATATTGCTAGCCATTCTGAGCCTACAGCTGCATGTACACCTCAAGGATTCAAACTTACAACGGACGAAGATGGAACTACTTTCGATCTTCGCCGTCTTATATCAAGCTCGTCCAGCAGGACAAGTATAGGGGTGTAGCTGGGGAGGATCTTAGGAAGCATATGGAGACCTTTGCTGACTACTGTTCTTCTATTCCGGTTTCCAAATGGGTGACAGCTGACAAGATCAAGGAATTGTTGTTTCCTTTTTCCCTCACTGATAATGCCAAAGACTGGTTGAAGAATTTAAATCGAGAAGAGTTGGGTATTATCGACTGGACCACACTCGCACTGGCCTTCTACAAGAAATACTTTCCGCCGCAGAGGACGAATGCTTTGAGGGGTCAGATTACTAATTTCAAGCAAACGGCTCATGAAAATCTAATGAGTCCTGGGATCGATTCAAGACGCTAGTGAGGTCTGTTCCTCACCATGGGTTCGAGCAGTGGTTTCTGTGTAACCAGTTTTACACCGGGTTATATGACGATCATCGAGCCATTCTAGATGCCGCGTCAAACGGGAGGTTCCAAAAGGAAATAGATGATGATAAGGGTTGGAAACTAATTGAGGAGATGGCAACCCATTGTGCTGAATATGGTAATCCGAGGAGTGGTACACGGACGATAGCTAGTATCGATTCTGAAGGTTTGGATGCAAAATTCGATAAACTGAATGCCTGACTTGACAAATGGGAGAAGAAAGCTGAAGATAACCAGCAGACGGTTCATTTGCTACAGCAGGATGATATGATTACTTGCAAGAGGTGTGGTGAAACTGGTCACACGGCTATAGACTGTCTCGCTGAAAGGGAACAAGTCTTTTCCTTTCAACAATACCGTCAAGGAGGTGGGTACTACAATCAAGGGAATATCTATCCCAATTTGAGATGGACAAGCCAGAACGTCTTAAATCCTACACCTCCACCACCACAGCCGACGTATCAACCGCTGCACAAGCAAGGATTTCAGAACATCCAGTCTTCACAGCAAGCGAGTTCCTCATCTGTAGGAATTTCAGAAGTCGGGGAGTTAAAGTCTATGATCCAAGCTTTAGCTATCCAAATGAGCAAAACTAATCAAGCAACGAATGCTACTATTAAGCTTTTGGAGTCGCAGATTGCTCAATTGGCAGGAGTTCGATCGACTAGGCAACCCGGGCAGTTACCGTCTCAAACTGACAAGAACAAGGAGACGCTGAATATGATTTCTCTGAGAAGCGGTCTTGCTTATGACAGTCCTTGTACAGTTGCTGATATTTCTGGTACGCATCCTGATGTTGCGAAGACTGTTGCTGGTAATGTAATCGATCGAGAAGTTATTGCTAGTCGATCGAATGAAATGAAGGAGAATCTACTCGATCGAGAGATAGGTGTTAGTCGATCGAGTGAATCAGAGAGCTTGTTACTCGATCGAGAGGTTGTTGATGCTCGATCGAGTGATCCAGATGAACAAGTGGTCGATCGAGAGAACCAAGTTGCTCGATCGAATAAATTGACTGAGGAAGTTGCTCGATCGAGCAATGTAAACTCGGATAATCTTCGATCGAGTGACTTAGATACTCGATCGATGGGTTTTCATGAGCGAGAAGCTCGTTCGAAAGGGGTAAGCAAGCGGATGATCAACAATGCCATTGTCAAGGATATGCAACGCGGTAATCCTGACATTCTAGTTCCGTTTCCTGGTCGATTGAAGAAGGCTGAGGTCGAAAAGGAATTTGTTCGGTTCGCTGACATTGTACGCAATCTCAAGGTGAACGTTCCTTTTGCAGACCTCATATTAAAGGTACCCTCTTACCTAAACTTTATGCGTGAAATTCTTTTGCGTAAGAGGTCCGTAGACAATATAGAGACTGTAGCGTTGACTGAGGAATGCTCTGCGTTTCTCCAGAACAAGAGCCTCCCTAAGCTGTCTGACCCAGGTAGTTTTTCTATACCGTGTCATATAGGCACCTATCTCATAGACAACGCGTTATGTGACTTAGGAGCTAGTGTTAGCGTCTTACCTTTGTCTTTGGCCAAACGGTTAGGCTTTACCAAGCTTCAGTGTACAAACATGACAGTGCAGATGGCAGATAGGACCTTGTCTCGACCCTTAGGAATCATAGAGGATGTTCCTGTGCAAATAGGAAGATTCTTCATCCCAGTCGATTTCATAGTTTTGGATATACCTGAGGATTCTCACACTCCCATCATTTTGGGAAGACCGTTCTTGCATACTGCGCAAGCGGTTATTGATGTTGGGTTACAGACTCTGACTTTTCAAATAGGTGGGGAGAATTTAGTATTCACACAGTCTCATGTTAATAAGGGTCCTATTCTTGTGTCACCATGCTACGCACTTCCCTTATCCGATATCACACCTGATTTATTCACGCATGACAAAGCTTCGGTTCCTATCGAACCTATAGCTCCTATCTGTGATATCCCCATTGCTACCGTAACACCTCCGCCCCAGCTTGGGAGCAAATTGGAGGAACATGCTGTTGTGTGTTGCATTACAGGTAGTAAATCAGTAGCATTGGAGCTGGAAAAGGGAAAACCCGGTTCGCGTGACGACGTCAAGAAGAAGAAGTCCAAGAGGGACAAAGGAGCTCGCATGTACGCAAGTGATTCCGAGGTGGAGCTAGACTCCAAGAAACCATCGTACGTGTGGAGGAAGAAGACGGAACTTACCGCAGCTGAGGGTACTTCCGCAAGTCAAAGGCCAAACGGTGGCCTTCTCATGACACTATTTGGTTGGTAGCCGGGTTTGCAACCCCGTGCAACTTGTAAAAATAATCTATCGCGTTTTCAATTAGACAATAAGACTACTACGTGATAATCCGTAGTTTAGATAGACAATTTATATTTCCTATTGGACAATTTTTGGTATTTTCTGGTATCGGTTGGCATCGGTTTTGCAGGAGAAGAAGCGGAAAACAATTGCTCAAAACCGGAAGCTGTGCATTTGCGAAAGTGCTCGATCGAGGAAAACAGAGTTACTCGATCGAGCGGTAATGCCTGGACAAGTTGCTCGATCGAGTGGAATTTTTGCTCGATCGACCTCCAGTTTGATGCTGGTTTGGGGAAGCTTCTGTTTTGTAAGTTCTTCTGTTTTTTCTTCCATTCCTTACATATATTTCATTCCCTTAGGAACATGTATTAGGTTGCTTTCTCCTTTTCCCTTATATGCTTTTGTGCTATAGCCAATAAGGACATTGTCTGTTTTGGTTTGGGGAAGTGTTTCACATCCTTTTGCGTCTGCATTTGCATTTGTATTGCATTCACGTTTACAATTCATGTTAATTAGAAAAAATTTGAAAAATTCAAAAATATCACGTTTATTTTTGCATATAGTTGAGTCGGATTGGAGTCTTGTTCATGATGAAATTGCACTACAAGTCTATTTTATGCTATTCTTTGCACCTTTCTTGATTTACTTAGTAAAATCGTAGTAGTGAACGGATGAATTTTGTCTTGGAATTTGAATTTGATTATTAGACTTGACTCAACTTTTTGGCAAACTACTTATATTTTCTGAGATTTTAGAGCCTATAACTGGTGACATCCATGACCAGTTCATCTAATGAGAGTAGTTACTCCTCACATCTCGTGTCATTTGCTTGTATATGAATTTTGATTTCTTATTGCCTGCACGCATTGGGTTTGTGGTCGGTATTACGTGTTTTGAGAATATTTGCATCTCCCTTTTCCTCATTTTACCCAATTAACTCCACATAAAGCCATATCTGCCTGTTGCCCTTAACTACATCCTAAACTAAGCCTACCTTTGCCGAGCTAGTTTAGTAGTCGAGGTATTTTATACCATTGTGTCAGTTTTGGCTCGTTTTCATTGATTGGATGGGTTTTTTGTGAGAAAAAGAAGAGAAGTGTTAGTTGTGCCTCGATCGAGCAGTTTGTTTAACTCGATCGAGCAGTTGCTGTGCTTTATTGCCTCGATCGAGTGACTTAATCCACTCAATCGAGAGATTTTTCCTCAGTCAGCTAAAAAGAAAAAGAAAAGAAAAAGAAAGAAAAATGAAAAAATATGATGAAAAATAATTGGCTGAAGTTTTGTTGTTTACACCTCCTGTGCTTATTATAATTTGTTGAGGTGTTATTTGGGATTTGTGTTGTTTTTGCCTAGATTTGTTAAGGCATCGAGCTTAATTTTGATAATTGGAAGAATGGAACGAGTTATATTGCGGTCTTGTTAGGAACTAGCTTGGCTATTTACCCTCACATTTCCATTAATTATTTTGCCCTTCTTACAAATTAGCCTCACATATCCATACTTTTGCAAATATTCGGCACGTGATTGTCCTTGAACGGTGGTTATGCGTGTGTACGGTGCTTGAATCATCTTTCATGTTAGTTAGCAATGCATGTTGTGTCGGTCGTAGTCTAGGTGAGTGACTATATTTTCTTCTCTCTTTCTTATACATATTTACTTACCATTTGCTTGTTGAGAGAAGAGTGACCCGTGAGAGTCCGAATTTGGTTGAGTCTTGCAAGGTCGGAAGTCTAATTTATTTCCAAGATTGTATAAATTCGTTCACTTTTGTATTAAGCTTTGTAACGATTGAATGAGTGCATTAAACTGTTTAGTATTGACTTGTAGTTAGCTCTGAGACTTGCTCCATTCCCCTAGGTTTATTTTGTTCCATTTAGCTGCATTTAGTTTGCTTGAGGACAAGCAAAGGTTTGGTTTGGGGAAGTTTGATGCGTGTATTTTATATAGACTTTTTAGTCCATTTGTGCACGCATTTCTATGTCATTTAGGTGATATTATATCACCATATGCCCCTATTTGGCTACTTTGTACTTTCGTTACCATTTTGTAGGTACAAGCTGTGTAGTAGCAGAAACCGAGCCAAAGCAGTCCACTTTGCATGCATTTAGAAGAATGGATGAATCAGGACAGGAGCCCTTGCCTTGGGAAGCGTGAAACCGTTCATAATCAGGCCCAAGTCATGACTCTCACTACGTACTATGCCAGAAGACCTCGATCGAGTACGCATTTGATAGATCGAGGTGTGTTGAAGCCAGAAGAACTCGATCGAGTAACTTCCTTTGCTCGATCGAGTAGGAGCCATTTACCGGTTGGACGATCGAGTAGATAAAATGCTCGATCGACTGATTTCCTTGAATAAAAGCCTCGATCGAGTGGTTATTTCCCTCGATCGAGTAGATCCTATCACGGGCTTTAAGTCCATTAGGTTAATTAGGTTTAGAGTCGTGTTATACACTATTTATGACTCTTATTTACGTCATTAGGGGGGAGCACTTTTTATTGAGAATTATTCATTAATTAGCAAACATTAATCTTTCATTAGTTTTGAACTTTGAATTCTTAGTTTTCATTCGGGTTTATTCGACGTGGATTGTTCTTTACGCCGGATTGCTAAGATTGTAAACGATTTCTCTCTTTTACTCTTACCTTTACTTTAATCTTAATTACTGTTTACTCTCTTTAATTACTGCTTTGTTATTGTTCATGCTTATTAATTACGATTTCATTATAATTAATATCATATGTTTAATCGTCTTTGTTAGCATAGTTAATAGCATGAGTAGCTAATTCTCTTGTATGTTAGGATGAGGGAAACTGTAGTAGAAGCATGTTAGGATAGATTAGTTTAGTTAGTCTTGAATATGAGAATCAGTCTAAGCAATTTAATTGAGGTTTAGTCGAATGAGTATACGCAGGAGACTAGGCTAGGTAGTTAACCCCCGACCTGGATCGAGAGATTGGAAGGGAAGGCTTGCTTAGAATTGATAGGTGACTCCTAAGAGGACGAGAGTTAATTAGGAAAATCCCTAGGGTGGTTTGAGACCGAGAGGAGAAAACCACTGCCCTTCTCATTAATAGATTGACTGACTTAGTCGACCCATAGATGCCGATACTGCAGTAGACCAAATCCTAGCATATTCTCTCTTTATCTGATTTCTTTTCGTTTTAATTCCTCTCTTTATTTCTCTTTCCTTTAATCTTATTTAGTTTAGTTAAAAACCTTTTCAAACCCCCATTGATTGTTACTGGCAGAATTAGATTTCAGTTAATTAGTTTCCTCCCTGTGGAGATCGACCCTACTTCCGCTATCTTCTTAGTTAGTAGACTTAGGTTTTATTTTTGGTGTATAACGACCACATCATTGACGACATCTCTCACGGTAAATGCCACGCACTAGCACCGTGTACATGCAAGTATGATTAAAAGGCATCCACGGGATAAGACATTTCCCTGAACGCATACACGATGCTACATTTCGTATATGTAGACTAATTTCCTCCTGGTAGGACGACGATAATAATACGGTCCTAGTCTAAACCTGGCCAGACTCTCGGAATAAGACATGTTCCGATTCGACATGTGGTAAGACGTTCCACATCCAAGGCTCGATCATACAAAGACGTCGAGTACCCCAAATTCGGTCAACCTTCACGAAAGAGGCGGAAAAGAGCACAAGCCTCATAACAAGCGATACGCTACATGCAGTTGACACCACCTCGCAAGTATACAACATTTGACGGCCGAGCCGATCAACGCAAAGCGTTCGCCTCCCAACAACGTCGTCATATGCCCACTAACACATGCAATTAAGCAGTAAGGATACGCTCCCCGTTCCGACATTCCAGCCTTTCGAACGTGGAGGTTGCGAAGGGAATGAGAGTACAAAGCACATAGGAAATTAGTGCTCAAACCGTAACATTTGTAAAACCGACTCAAAGTGGGACATATCAAAAACTGTCACAAAACATGAGAATAGGGAATTATATAACTTTAACTATGATAAAAATGAATCAATACATGATACATAAGCATTAGAACAAGTTTATGAAGCATAATAAATAAGAAACATAGATCCCCTCTCGAAACAACATGTTTGGAAACCAACTAAAACAAGGGTTCACTTCAAACGGTCATAACTAGCGTTCTAGAAATTCAAATGAAGATATTCCAAGTGGAGGTGATAGATTATCCTCTTATGGTTCCAACGGTAGGTCACAAGCTCAAAACAAGCAAGTAACGAAGGAGATATGATCATTTTACGAAAAGGAGTCAGTGCACTGAAACTGCAGTTGTCACGACTGTGACTTGTATGTCACGCTCGTGACATGAGTTTCACGGCCGTGACTTACATTTCACGCTCGTGAAATGTCTGTTACGCAAGGGTATTAGGTCTGCCTCTTATTTCACGCTCGTGACATGAGTTTCACGACCGTGACTTGGGTCAAGACATCTCCATTTTGTTCTAAACTCAACCATGGCTTCCCCAAAATAGATCCACACACAAGTTTAACAACAACGAGTGATTTAAACCAACAACATATGCACGAAATCATCACTTCAACACTTATGAATATTAACCAACTTCAATTATCATCATCCATCATCAATTCTCATTATCAATTATCAATTAACAACAACCATCATCAACAACACAATTCCTAAGATTACTAAGCTTATTCTAAAAACGATTTCGAACATAGAAAACACATAAAACACGTAAATGATATCGAGTAACCCTTCACCGTTACCTTTTCGCGTCTTTAAACGATTTCTAAGCCTTCCTCCACTAGATAGTAATCTTTGTCGGGGTCTAGAAAGTCTCCACCTAAACAAAGACGACAAAAGATGAATATAATTCACCTTTGAGAAAGACGGATAAATTGAAAAGCGAGAAAGACGGTAATTTTATTACCAATACGGATAGAGGAAGATGAGAGGGAAGGAATAAGACGAACTTTGGTGAATTTGAAGCGAGTAACGAATGAGTAGCGATGATTTAGAGTTGGATCAAATATGGAGGCTAGGGATTTGGGGTTTACTTGGTGAGGAAGAAGAAGAAGATTGAATGAGGGAGTTAGGGTTGTGAGGGAGTATATGAAGGAGTAAGTGGAAAAACATGAGAAAAGCCCAAAAACGTCTTAAGACGTAACTTACTCGGAATCTCGCGTAAAGTCCAAATACGAACTCGGAAATTCTAAATTAGACACGGAAAATTTAATTTACGACTAAAACTAAATTTCGCTGAAAAGTATCCGTAAAATATTTTTACTATAAAAATAGGGTACATTTGCGGGTGTTACAACCAAAGCATATAAACATACATCATCATCATCATCATTGTAACAACAAATTCGTGTTAATATGTAAATAACAATAGAAAAACACAAATAAAGATACAAAATAATAATTTTTATTGATCAAAGGATTTCGGGTACAATCGCTATTTATTCTACTGATTAAATTTCTGCAAATTAAATATGTAGGAGAATCTTGATTTCAAGACTTGATTCTCCTTCGACAAATTGGATTTCCTCCTCTTCAATCTGACTGCAACAGATGCTTGATGTCGGATCAAAGAGTAGTTAATATTCAAATCTAGATGACTAGAAATGAACACTTTCTTTTTCTCTAAATTTTTCCCTTAGAAGAGATTTTTTGTAGAGAGAATTTGGGGTTTATGGTGTATTTTTGTGTGTGGTAAATTTGTGTTTTGTGGAGATTAGTCCCAAAATGAGAGTGTTTTATCTCTTCTTTTTTTCTTACGTACAAAAGTTCCCAGAAGAAAACCAGAAGGTTTGATTCTTTTTCACTTTTTTTTTGGAATTTTTTTTTTAAATAGGGCTTTAATTACACTTATTTACAAAAGTAGGGCTCATTTCAACTTATTTACACGGAATGGGTCCACGTCAGCAAGTTTATTATTTTTGTAAAGTTTTTCAACCAGTCGCTGAACCATTCAGCGACTGATAACTTAGTTCAATTTTTCTTGGATTTTAAGATCTCAGCCGCTGAATGGTTCAGCGACTGAGAACTGAAATCAATTTTTTTTGGTTTTATGAACTCAGTCGCTGAATAGTTCAGGAACTGGTAACTTAGTTCAATTTTTCCTGGGTTTTAAGATCTCAGTCGCTGAATGGTTCAGCGACTGAGAACTGAAATCAATTTTTTTTGGTTTTATTAACTCAGTTGCTGAATAGTTCAGGAACCGATAACTTAGTTCAATTTTTCTTCGGTTTTATGATCTCAGTCGCTGAATGGTTCAGCGACTGAGAACTGAAATCAATTTTTTTTGGTTTTATGAACTTAGTCGCTGAGTAGTTCAGCAACAGATAACTTAGTTCAATTTTTCTTGGGTTTTAAGATCTCAGTCGTTGAACCATTCAACGACTGAGTTCTTAAAACCAAAAAAACTTGAACTCAGTTCTCAGTCGCTAAACCATTCAGCGACTGAGATCTTAAAATCAAAAAAAAAAATTGAACTCAGTTATCAGTCGCTGAATGGTTCAGTGACTGGTTGAAAAACTTAAAAAAATAATAAATTTGCTGACGTGGACCCATTCCGTGTAAATAAGCTAGAATGACTCCTACTTTTGTAAATAAGTGTCATTAAAGCCCTACTTAAGAAAAAAATTCTTCTTTTTGTACGTGGACTTTTCCACTTCCTAATGTAACTTTGATCCTTTTTCCCTTTCTTTTTGTACGTGGACTTTTCCACTTCCTAATGTTACTGCTTTCTTCATGCATTTGCTTTCTTCATGCATTTTGTTGAGTGGTTGACTCACTTCCTATTCTCATGCATATTTTCACCTTTTGTGTAACAAACCAAATATTTGTTGCTCACCAAGTCTTACCTTGAAAATAAACCAATCATTATCATGAAACATGATGATATTCTTGTATCAAAAATGGATCACGTCTCCTATGCTCCTGCTGCATGGTGCTCGTTTTCCTTTCTTTTTATTTTTGAGATACTTTTGGACTTATTAACCTTCGTCTTGTGGGTTTTAGTCCAATGAATTAGAATTTATGTCTCATACTTTGTATCAAAAATATAGCACACTCATTTCTCAAGTGGACCGATTTTATATTTTTGAAAAGACGGACTGAACACCGTCATACTTGTTCGGGCTAAAATCCACCGACCCATTTTCGAACCGATAAATTTTCCCATATGTCAACATTTGACTTTTGACACTATTTTGACAATGTAAGACATTTTTTATGTCTACAAATTTGCCCCCTCGGGATTGAGTCACGTACACGAATTTGAGTGTTTAAGCGTGAGACGATCCCGACATTTTACTTGTCGCAGCCTTGCGAATCCACTTTGAATTGAGCATTTGCATTTTTGAAATAAGGTAAGCAGTCTTTGTTTCACAAGTTGTGAAGTTTGTAACTTGTAATTTTTTATTTTTTATTTTTTTTTGTCGGAGACTTGCAGTTGCTGATCGAATGCACTCTTATTTTGCATGGACTCTTCCAAGTAATGGGATAAATAGGAACTTGCATCTGACCACCGAGATAAAGTTCGAGCTTCATAGAATTTTAATCTCCCACTTACAGTAGAATTCTTAGTTCAGTCGTCCACGAATAATTATAAAAGGGAAAACAGAGGCCTTCAAACTCATTATCAACTTGCGCCTATTAGTCTTCTCATATACTACTGGAGCTCAGGACAAACAAAACGGTAAACACTACTGCTATGGGCCCATGAGTGCTACTAACGGAACATCCTCTTCGGACCGAAATCATCCTCAGACTGCACTGAGCCAAAATTTCAGGTTTGTAGGTAAGCAAAAAATTTGAATTTTACTTGCCAAATTTTTTTGTACGCAGCTTGTATACTTTCCGACGTCATAAGCCAACCTTTCTGTCATCACGTGACTTGGCCTTTGGCGGACCGGTAGCGACGCTACTGAGGTTGCGGCTGCTTGTATCGACTGCTTCTTCGATGAACAATGGTGTCCACAAAACATTGACGTCAATTTGATAGACGTCCCAGCATGAACACGATGACGGTAAGAACAAAACAGAACCACGTCTTCTCCACTGGATTCGCCTTACGTCGATGACAAATGGCATAGCCATTAATTCCTTGACGCGCGACGCCGCTTATCGACACCTCAAATCGCTCCTAAACGAAACGACGATTTAGCTACCAACAGACGGAACTGATGTCGATGATCATTGTTTACATGTGCCGATATTTTTTATTTCTTTCCCCTACTGAATACTGACCGCGGCAATTAATGGTGTCCTGATCTACCATCCTCGAAAAATGACGAAGTGGCACTATAGAGGAAACTACGAGCCATCATTGTTCCAATTATGAATTTATGGTTTTAATTTGAAAGAGAATTGATCGTTGTATCAACAAACATTTGATTTTGAATTGGGATTTTCTAATTTTTGACATATTGGTTTACAGGAGCTTCCAAGGGCATCTTGATTTGATTCTTGGGTGCTTTTCTTCTTCTTTTTTAATGTGGTTTGGTTTTTTGTGTCTCCTCCTTTTTTTGCAGGGACGTTGAAGGAGATTTTTTTGCTTGTTTGTTATGATGTGGAAGTAGTCATGGTACCGGGCCGGGTTCGGGCCGGGCCGGGCTGACCCGGTGGCGGGCCGGATTCACCTGGTCTGACCCGGGCCAGGCCCGTTGGGGAGGGCGGGCTGAGCCGGGCCGGGCCGGGCTCTTTGAGTGTTGACCCGGGCCTGGCCCGTGGGGTTGGGGTGGGCTGGTTTATTCAGGGCCGGGCCAGTAGAGTAGTTCGATTTTTTTTTTTTTTTTGAACTTAAATGTGGAGAAAAGAAAAAAAATAATACGATAATTGGTAGCTTACATAATTAAAATGGTTTACATTCCTCCATAATAGAATCGCCTTACATACTCATGACTTACATAATACGATAATTAAATAATTAGTAACTTACAATCTTACATAATTAAAATGGCATACATTCCTCATTTCCTTCATAATAGAAACGACTTACATATTAAATGACTACGAATTGAAATATTACATGACGTGGAGAGACAAACTATAAAATACATACTATAAAGAACACAATGTAAGAGACAAAATATAAAAGACATAATGGGTTTTTAATTTTTTTTTAAAAAGGGCTTGATCAAAATGAATATAACTCTTTCAAATAATACCAAATTAATTTAATTTGATATTAAGTAAAAAAATTATAATTATTAAGGTGCCTACGTATCTCGAAAGAATCAAAGCCGACGTAGTTCTTTACTTACCCGACTTACCTTTTTATGGATTGGAGGTGTATCTTTAGTTCCCGGATGATGCATCGGTAGCCACTATCTCGTCGGCTTCTAATGGGTCGAACTCCTTTGCCCCTTGACGTCTTATCTTGGCTAGATCCCAATCTCTTTTGCACACACACATCTTTACGGTTGGGGGAGCCAAACGAGATCTTTTATCATCTAGAACTCTTCCACCTGCACTAAAAGCGGATTCCGACGCAACCGTAGAAGCGGGAACAACAAGCACATCTCTAGCTATTTTTGATAGTAAGGGGAATTGGATGGAACGGGCTTTCCACCAAAGAAGGATGTTGAAATCCGTATCATTAGTATCAACCCCATGCGTTAAATAATCGTCAAGTTCTTTTGTAGCGAGAGTAGAAGTGGAGGACGATGAGGATTGGGTTCTCCGAAATAAAATAGAATGAAGTTGGTCGTCGAAACGAGCGCTTTTTGTAGTTACGGAACTACTAGAAGAAGACTCCCCCTTATCCTTAGCATAAATCTTACATAATTCACGTAAAACATCAATACATTTTTGGACATATATTTCAACATCAAAGTCGATAATATTAAGCATTTCATAATAAAAGAGTAAACTATTAGTTAAACCTATTTGTTTAACACATGGATCTAATAAGGAAGCTACGCCATATATATATGGAAAAGAAGTAAAATATTTTACCCATTTTGTTTTCATATCATCAACAATTGGTATTAAACATGGTTCAACATTTTCAGCAGTTTTAAAAGCAATAACAATTTTTAAACATTCAAGTATAACTAAATGCACATTAGGCTCGTACACAAGAGAAAAAACGTTGGTGGCATTGTAATACGGTTTTAATAAGTTACAAACATTAGCGGCAATTGTCCACATACTATTATCAATCATTGCATCTTCATCACGTTGGTGACTATTATAAAACTCAGTTAAAACATTTTTATACCTTAAAGCTTGTTTAATCAATTTATATGTCGAGTTCCACCTAGTGGCACAATCGGTACCCCATTGTTTATTTCGTAACCCATGTTTATCACATAATGTTTTCCATTGTGTTTTCATCGATCTAGCATTTCTAGTCCAATTAATACAAGTTTTAACGGGTTCTAAAAGTGGTGCTAAAAAAGCAAGTACTTCTTGAGCCGACAAATTAATAATATGGGCACAACACCTAACATGCACAAGATCACCATTTAGCAATAAATCATCCATTTGAAGAACATAATCAATACATTTAGTATTAGCCGATGCATTGTCAAAAGAGATGGAGAAAAGCTTTTTATTCAAATTAAATTTATCTAACGTTTTCTTAAGACGCAAATAAATGTTATAACCGGTGTGTTTTTCTTCCATGATATCAAAAGCAATAATACGTTTTTGTAGAAAAAAATCATTATCAATCCAATGGACGGTAACACACATAAATGGATTATTTTGTTTTGAAGTCCATGTGTCACTAGTTAATGCTACTCTACCATCAAAATTAGCAAAATATGCAATCAATTCTTTTTTTGTTCTTTATATTGTTCCATAGTACGATCTTTCAAAGTGTGACGGTTAACATGAGAATAAGACGGTTGTAAAGCAAGCCTATTAAAATTTTCCAAATTTACACTTTCACCATAAGTAAAAGGCAACTCTTCAAGATTAACAAAAGTGGCCATATGATCAATCATATTTTTTTGGGAATAAAAGAAAGGCTTACCTCCGCCGGCTTGTTCACTCATGAAACCGCTTAGTTGAGTTTGAGTTTGGCTACCAACACCACTTGCGGTGATACCATGGTCGTTCCTCAAGTGCCGACTCATACTTCCAAACCCGGTTCCAATGGACCAAGCATAAGATTTCATAATCTTTTTTATGTCACGGCAAACCGTGCATACACAACGAAAATGCCTTGGTTTATTTGGGACGGGCACTTTCTCGTAATATTTCCATACATAGGACACTTTTCCTGATGGTTTACTTCCACCCGCTTCTTCTTCTTCTTCTCCTTGTTCAACTTCTTCATTACGGTTAGAACCTACAATAAATTAAAATAATATAATTAGATATGTGAAATTGTGAATCAAAAAAAAATTGTAGTAAAATAAATAATAACACTAATTAAAAATCGAAATTGAAATATAATAATAACACTAATTGAAAAAAAAATTTATTACCCTCTTGAGACGCAAACATGGCTTCAAATTCTTCCGGAGTATAATCTCTTCCCTCTTCCATTTTTTATATAATTATAATTTTTATATTTTTATATAATAGTAAGTATTAAAATTATATTGTAACTATTATAAAAACTTGAAAATTGATATATGTAAAAATGTAGAATAGAATAGATAGAGAAGTGAGAAAGTGTGAGGATTAGTGTTAGAATTAGGGGGTATTTATAGGAAATTAAGTAGGGAAAAAACAAAAAAAAAAATTAAAAAAATAAGAAAAATGGCATATAGCCGTTGGGACTCAACTCCAACAGCTATATTTGGGTGGGGCGGGCCAAGGACGGGCCGGGCCGGGCCGGCCAGGAGGGCGGGCTGGGGAGCGGGCTGGGGGCGGGCCGGGCTAATAATCATGGACCCGGGCCCGGCCAGGGGGGAGGGGCGGGCTGGAACGGGTCTGGCAACGGGCCGGGCCGGGCCGGGTCATAATAGCCAGATGGCCGGGCCGGGCCGGGCTGACCCGCCCTTTTCCCCATGTCTATGTGGAAGACAGGAGGCCACCCGCCACCTTAATTCACTCTCATTTTTTTTTCTTTTTTTTTCTTTTTTTTGCGACAAACGACGTGGGTTTGTCCAAATTTCATTAATTTTTTTGAAAGCAAAATAATTTGTTTGTCTTTCGTCTTGTGAGACAATATGGTTCACTTCAAGACGAGCAAATCCCAGACGACTGACAAAGAGTACTTAGTGACGGCAGACCATGTCAATGACGATGACGGAGTCAAACACGCCATTTTTCCTCCCATGACGTGTCCCTTCGCCGAGTGTTGGTTACCAGTGACATATCCGCCGAAATTAGACTGTTGGTGGCACGAAGGTGAAAAATCGTCATCGGTGCTCTGTTCATCACATCATCAAGACAACAAGGCCGTGACACCTTTTTTCGGAATTTTCACGTAGAGATGAAGTTTAAGCTAGAAACCAGTTTTTTACAGCATCCGAATTATCGAAGGAATCGTTGTATTTCGTTTAGCTTAAATATTTCTTTTTGTGACACTTAAGAGTGTATTTATTTTGAAAACAGGGATAATAATAAGTTGAGCCATAATTGTTTTTTCAACCATGCATATCCATTTTATTTTGCCATAGTTTAGACTCTTATGGGTCGGTCAGGAGTAAGAGAAGTTTTTTTTTTGTTTGGTGTGGCTGAACTAAAGTAAGTTGCTTACTTCGGCTGCCTACGTACCCATAAAGTACGAGCGAATTCTACTTTACGAGATCAAACCAACGTAGTTCGTACGAAACAAAGTCGATTTTGTTTGGGGGGTTTGGCCGCACCTAAGTAAAAGGGTTTTACCTAAGCTGCCTACGTACCTTCAAAATGCTAACACTTTACAGGATCAAGCCAACATAGTTCATTGAAGGGAATTTGGGCTTGGATATTTTTTTTGTAGTTTTTTTTGTGGTTGTTTTTTTTGGCTTTTTTTGTGTGTGTGTGCGCAGTTCAGGCTCGTGCTTAGGAGCTTATTGCTGAATTGTCGTCTCACGGATAATAGCGTTTCAAGAACTTGGCGTTGGTCGAACCAACACGCACTCCATCATTGTTAATAATCTTGTACGCGCCATTGGTGTAGATTTCTTTCACAACGTAAGGACCGTCCCACTTTGAGGTGAATTTGTTCTCGGCCTTACGAGGCATGATGTCGGGTCGCAGCTCTTCGCTTGTGCCTAGGTTAATTTCTTTCATGTCGTCAACCGTTTCTTGTACCCCATCTTCAAGAGTTTTTAGAGTTTCACCAACCCCCATCTCATCATTTGAATCTGGGTACTCTTGTGCCGTCACGTGATTGGACGAGACAAAATCCTGAGCGATTTTCCTTTGACTCGACCTTTTCTGCGGGTTTGTGAAGATGATAGTGCGTTCCTTTACTTTCAGTGATTTATCCATAGTTACTTCCACTTCACGATGGCGTCTCATTCGTGAAGGAATGACACTATGAATGTCTTTGGTGAGGTCAATTGTACTTTGCGTCTTAGAGGCCTTTTTCTGCTTTTTTCGGCGCCTCTTTTGCACCTTTGAGCTACCAATGCGACTAAAGACTAATTTCTTCACCTCTTTTCCTCCAACACGAGTAAATACTGACGTACTTGGTATTTGCCGTTGCGGACAGGATGTTAACTGCACCTGGATGGTCTCTTCCTTTCCTCCAAATCCCGAGTTGTAGAATTAGGTTGACCTAGCCTATCAAAAACAGACCTTTGTGGTAGCAGTTCCGTGTTCTCTCCTTCACTTTCTGCGAGATCTGCCACAATATATTGTGATGAAGCTGACTTTGCCTTACATCGTGCAGAAATTCGAACTGGCTTTGGAGGTGAAAAACCAACACCAACCTTTCCGATTTCAAGTGTGCTATCATGTTGATGCAACTTCTTCTGCGTTTGATTCAAACCATACGGAGTGACTTAAATCACTTTTCCCAATGGCGTTGGATTTTTGAAATTGTATCTGCACTTCGACATCAGCTTGTAAGAATTTGGATCGAATTGTCCCTTTGTTGAATCTTCCGCAACTGTTTGGTCCTCTTTCATCGACGCGTCGTCATTAATTGTTCTAGTTGATGTGGATGCTTCATTTCGAGGTGTGAACTTTGCGAAGGGCGCCTCTCTCTCTCTTTACGCTTTGATTTTGGCACGTACTTGAGAATCGGCGTTGATTTCTGCGTGATCGGAACAACTTTATTTTCAGCAAGTTTCATATTTGTTTGACTTGTCTTTATGACGCTTTCATGATCTTCAACTGTCGTTGCCTCCTTTTCGGTAGGATTTTTGACATCATCTACCTTATTCTGAGCTTTGGTGCCTGTCGAAAGAATTGTTGACGGTAACATATGGCTTGGCGCGCCATTTTCTTCATAGAATTGAGCATCGTCAAAATATGAATCTACCATTGAAAAGGGCTTTACGTCTCCGTTTATCTTCTTTTCGTCGTCTCTATAGTACTTCAAGCACTGATGTAGAGTTGACGCTATAACACCATTTTCATGAAGCAAAGGTCGACCAAGCAACAATTTGTATGACGTTTTAGCATCAATTACTTGAAAAAGTGTGGTGGATGACATATCTCCCATTGCGAGTTCAACGCGGATCATGCCGATTGCTTTTTGTCCACCAAGATTGAAGCCTTGGATAATAAAACGACTTTTCGCGAGCTCATTTACCAAAATCCCGAGCTCCTCCATAGTGGCTTTTGGCATAATGTTGACGGATGAACCTCCGTCTACCAAAATGTAACCCACCCTTTTTTCTCGAATGGTTCCTGTCACAATCAAAGGGCGATTGTGTAGCTTCGATCCTAGTAGCAAATCCTCATCACTAAAAGTGAGAGCGACATTGCAAGAAACGCATTTCTTTGATTGATCCGCGGGCTCACCCATGACTTTAATTTTATCAACGTACACTTCTGGTTGAAGAATAGCCAAAGACAATTATTGACGTATCTCTTGGGGTAAGTGAAACATTTGCTGCAATCCCATACGCGCAGGTAATGCGTCTAAAATAGCATCGATCTTTTCCCCCTTGGCCAAATCCGGTGGGGTGGTTTCTTTAGTCGCACCATTTTCGTTGTGATCATCTTCGACAATGGCCGACGACACAGTATTCACCGAAACTTGACCAAAGCAGGATTTGGGAAGATAGTCCTCTAACGTCACAACTTGACGTGACTTTTGTAACACCCGCAAATGTACCCTATTTTTATAGTAAAAATATTTTACGGATACTTTTCAGCGAAATTTAGTTTTAGTCGTGAATTAAATTTTCCGTGTCAAATTTAGAATTTCCGAGTTTGTATTTGAACATTACGCGAGATTCCGAGTAAGTTACGTCTTAAGACGTTTTTGGGCTTTTCCCATATGTTTTCCACTTACTCCTTATACTCCCTCATAACCGTAAGCTCACCCTCATTCAATCTCCTTCTTCTTCCTCACCAAGTAACCATCAAACCCTAACCTCCATAATTGTTCAAGCTTTAAATCATCGCTACTCCTTCGTTTCTCGCTCAAATTCACTCAAGTTCGTCTTATTCTTTCCCTCTCATCGTCCTCTATCTTAATTGGTAATAAAATTACCGTCTTTCTCACTTTTCAATTTATCCGTATTTCTCAAAGGTGAATTATATTCATCTTTTATTATCAAATTGTAGGTGGTGACCTCGAAGACCCCGACAAAGACTACTTCTTGATAGAAGAGGACATCGACGCGGATTGAAGACGCAAAAAGGTAACGGTAAAGGGTTACTCGATAAAATTTACGTGTTTTATGTGTTTTCTATGTTAGTGATCGTATTTAGAATATGATTAGTAATCTTTGGAATTGTGTGTTGATGATAGTTGTTGTTAGTTGGTAATTGATAATGAGAATTGATGATTTGTGATGTTAGATGATGATTGTTGAATGTTGAACCTTAGTGAAATTGTGAATTTCGTGTGATATTGACCCTAGCCGGCCGACCGGCAGCCGGTCAGCTGACCGGCTGGGGAGTGGCTGATGTTTAATTGTGTTACGTAAATGTTTTGGTATATAATTGGTCTCAGCCGGTCAGCCGACCGGCTGAGACATACACCACATTTGACTTCATTTTCAAGTATGACTTTGGTCCCAGCCGGGTAGCCGGCAGCCGGTCCCTTTGACCGGCTGGGACACGCTGCTTTTTCATTTAAGTTTTCATATGATATATGATGCCAGCCGGGTAGCCGGCAGCCGGTCCACCTGAGCGGCTGACACCCTGCTGGAGTTCCTTTCTTATTTCTTTCTTAAATCTTAATTTATAATATTTCCGATGGTTCGTTTATCGTATAAATTTACGTAATGACTTTGAATATTAATGTTTTGAATTTATGATATTTCATTCGCTTGTATCGCATTTTTGTGACGGTTTTTGATATGACCCACTTTGAGTCGGTTTTACACGTGTTACGGTTTGAGCACTAATTTTCTATGTGCTTGGTACTCTCATTCCCTTGGCTACCTCCACGTTCGTAAGGCTGGAATGTCGGAACGGGGAGTGTATCCTTACTGCTTGATTGCATGTGTTAGTGGGCATATGACGACGTTGTTGGGAGGCGAACGCTTTGCGTTGATCGACCCGTCCGTCAAATGTTGTATACATGCGAGGTGGTGTCATTGCATGTAGCGTACCGCTTGTTATGAGGCTTGTGCTCTTTTCCGCCTCTTTCGTGAAGGTTGACCGAATTTGGGGTACTCGGCTTCTATGATTGACCGAGTCTTGGATGCGAAATGTTTATCGCATGTCGAATCGGAAAATGTGATTCCGAGAGTCTGGCCAGATTTAGACTAGGACCGTATTATGATCGTCGTTCTACCGGGAGGAAATTAGTCTACATATACGAAATGAATTGAATCGTGTATGCGTTCAGGGCAATGTTTTATCCCGTGGAAGCCTTTTAATCATACTTGCATGTACACGGTGCTAGTGCGTGTCATTTACCGTGAGAGATGTTGTCAACGTATTGTACGTTTGGTTGTTGATTATATGATTGATTATTCATGATCTTTGGTTGACTTGGCATGGTTTGTTTGTCGAGTCTCAATCTTATCAAACTTATGCTGCTAACGGTGAGATGCAAGCCCTAGTGAGTGTATGGTTGCCTAAGAGCGTCATCCCCGAGTCTTTCTATAATATGATGGTTACGGATTTGTGCTTCATATGCTCTTACCTTTATATTTTGAATTGCCTATTTATCCTTCTCATATTTCACAGGTATATTTATATATGCATGCTTCTACTTTCGTATTACCGTTTATGTACGTTTATTTTGATATGGCTGGGAGAACCCGGAGTTACTCCCCACTGATTGTGGCGTTCATGTTTTTCATGGATGAACATGATGCTTGATTAGATGGGTTTTTGCTTGTGGTATTTTGGGTTCGGGTGTGAGCTAGCGGGCGTTGGCCTGGATGAGTCACCTCTAGACGTTGTTTAGCTAGTTGCTAATAACTTTGATGTTGGGTAACATTTTGAGAGACTACGTCTCTTGTAGTATTTTATACTTTGGTTTGTAATTATTGACATTCCTCGTACTTTTCTAATTGCATGTAAAAAGGTTTTAAAAATACCGTATCTTCCGCTATATTAATCACATGCTTGTATGTTTAATTTCCGCATTCGCGAGGGTTGTCACAGTTGGTATCAGAGCTTTAAACGCTCCCGACGCACACACGGAAACCCTAAACTTAAACTACTTGACCTTGAAATAATAAATGAGAGATGGGTAGAAGTTAAGGATTTTACTTGGTAGTCTATTTGTTTATGCAAAGTGTTAGGATTAACTTGTTTTGTTTTTGTTTCTTATGAAGATGGTTAGACCTCGAGTAGTAGAGAATGTTATGCTAGAAGCTCTTATGCAAGTGTTGAAGAATCAACAAGATGCGGCTATTGCTCTAGCCAACCAAGTTCCCCCTGGTAGAGAAGATAACCACCAAGGAGGCTACGCTTGGGTGGCAAGCCAAATAGCCAGAAGTAAGATTATACCTTATGGTGGAGAGCCGGACCCTACCGAGCTATCGGAATGGTTCCGAGAAATGGAGAAGCAATTTGATCTATACCAAGTCCATGAAGAGGACAAGGTAAGGATTGCAAAGCACTTCCTTGTAAGGGAAGCAGATAATTGGTGGGCGATTACTAGTGCCATCGCTACTATTGAAGACGACTTCAATTGGGCTTGTTTCAAAGCTCTAGTTGAAGGTCGATTTTATCCCAAGTAGCTAAAGCAACAAAGGCTCAAGGAATATATTGAATTTAAGCAAGGTAACTTGTCGGCGCAAGACTTCACTACGGAGTTCAACAAGCTTGCTCACTTCGCTCCGTGATCGAGTTATGTCGCTGTCCCGATATAAAAATAATTACCCGCACTTAGGCTAACAACATAAGGAATGTAATTAGGGAAGTAGGGTGTCGATCCTCAGGGAGTACGTGTTAACTATGAATTGCTATGGATTGATTTTCATTTAAGTTCGAGTCATTTGAGGTGGTTATCTAAACTATTAATATAAAATATAATGACAAGTATATAAATGACGATATGTAAATGACAAATATGTAAATTGCAAATGAAAAACTCAGAACAGAAGACTTACCCGATCGGGTTGTCACATACCCGATCGGGGAAACCCTCTGATCCGAATAACAACAACTAAATTCTAACTAAAAACGATATTTAAATGACAATATTGAAAGCCTAACTAACTAAACTAATAAACTAGACAATAATAATAAAGTAAACTATCTAAGAACGAGAATAGAAAGACGATAAAGTAAACTAACTAGATAACAATAAAATAAACTATCTAAACGGTAAAATAAACTAACTAATCAAATTGAAATAGTGAAAGAGAAATACATGTAAAACTAATTAAAAGTTTCATTGATACCAACATTAGAATTACTATGATTTTCTAGGCCTTGTAGCGGTATATTCCTTTCGGATTCGTACCGACCTTTTAGTGGGTCCTAACGTCCTTTCAGCATGGTTAGGTCACTAAACCCCTATTGGTAGTCCTAATTCCCATCCCAACTCTCGTTATAAAGATAAAAATTGACTAATACAAACCATTGTTTATGGCCACTAAACATAGTTATAGAATTTGGCATGACCAAAGGAAGAAACAACTAGATGGTTCAATTGGTATCTACTCTTCTTTTAATTCATTTAACTTGTAAATCATTTCAAATATTACAACTCTATTTATTTTATTTACACAATGATAATTTTACAATATTAGAATTAATCTAATTTATATGATCATGTGATTGAGTAAATTAACAAGAAAAAGATGTATGAAATTAAACTATGAAATGTAAATACTAAAGTGATTATGGTGACTATGTTAATAATGATTTTAGTGATAATTTTTAGGATTATACGATTAGGTAAATTATAATGTGATATGTTGACTAATATTTCGGTTTTAACGAGATTAACTTTAGATTGATTTCCTAACAACAACAATATTATAAGAATGATATTAGTGAGATTATAATTCATGATGGTTAAAATTGCATAAGTAAATCAAGGATAGAGAATTACCGTAATTGGAATGCGATTATGTAAGAAATAAAGTAAAGAACAATTATCCAACCCAATAACAAAAGCTATGAAAACACTAGAGAAATACTAAGAAAACTATAATCTAAAACTTGTAAGGAAGAAATAAACTACTAAATTATTATGCTCTAAATTATATGTAAAAGTATGTAAAGTTGATGATAAAAGTATGCTAAAGATAATATGATAATGTATATGAAGTTGTTCTTATTGTTGTGATGATCATTGGCTTTTATAAAGCTGCATGGCTGCTGATCCCTCGTCCAAATTCATACCCTAGTCAAAGCATTAATGCACACATTTAAGCTCGGTTGAAGAAGAGCCAAGTAACGTCCTCTTGCAGAAATACCCGATCGGGTATTTGGTAATCCGATCGAGTTTTTGTGTAAGATGGATTTTCCGTCTTTTTATCTTAAGCACGGAATCCTATGCCTTGGTCTTGGTCAATGGAATACGGAATTGGGATTGGGCTGATCTTCTCTTGACTTGGGTTGATATTTCCTTTTAAAGTTCAAAGCCAAAATCCAAATTGAGTTCATTCGAGGAAGGATGTAGCGGAATCGTAATCAAATCGTGAACTGGCTATCATCAATTCCTTGAAAACTCGTATCCTAGTGTCTTTGCTCCATAAAGTAGGAGAATATAGCAAAACCGCTTCATTTCCTATAAAACGAGTCAAAACACGCAAAACAACTAGAATAGCAATATTAGCTCGTTAATCACTTAACAAAGTATCACTTATCACTTATCACTCCGAGGCTCATCAAAGATGACGAGGACCGAGCTTTCTATTGCCGCAACAAGCTTAGTGCTTTACTTCAAAGTAAAGTGAGGAGAAATACTACTTCCTTTGGGAATTTATATGATGATGCTTTATGGGCCGAGAACTCCATGAAGGCCATAAAGGATGAAGCTATGATGAAGAATCCCTCTCCTTCCTTCCCTCCTAGGCCTAATTTCTATGGGAAGAGGCCGTTTACTCCGTCTTCCTCCAACTCTTATGCCAACAAGAGGAGATTCAATCCTCCTTCAAATGCAAATGCAAGAGCTCCCGCTCCTTTCATTCCCCGAGCTACTTCTAACCTGGCTCATAGGCCATATGCTCCTTCTCAAGCTCAAGGCCGCTTATGTAACCGTTGTAAACAACCACACCACCCCGGTGTAGCTTGTTTCAACCGGCTTTATATTTGCTTCTTTTGCCAAAAGGGTGGTCACCGTTATTATGATTGTCCCGATCGTAAGTTGCCCCCTCCAATTGCCAAACCTAAGGGTTCTATCTTCGTTCTGAGCCGAGCCGAAGCCGACGCTCATCCGGAGATAATTACGGGTATGTTCTCAGTCTTAGAGCAACCATGTCTTATTCTATTTGATACCGGTGTGTACAAGACATCCCCATGAATGCATAATTCCTCATAATAAAACGAAACATCAGCTTATAAAAACTATAAAATGAGAAATGCAAGATGGAAATGATCTTTTCTTTTTGTGTTTTGAGTTTTTTGATTTTTTTTTCAAATAAAACTAAAAATGAACTAAGAAAATTAAAAGAAAAGAAACTAAAAAGAAAACTAAAAATCTAAATGCAATCCTAAATGCAGTTCCTAAATGCAAATCCTCCCCCGAGCTAAAAATTCACATTGTCCTCAATGTGCAGGCAATTATAACAGAAACAAACCGAAAGACGGTTGATAGCACATGGAACAGAAAAAGGATACGAAATTCTAATGGGAAAAGGACTAAAATAAAACGAAAAATGCAAAAAAAAAGAACGGAAAGAAAGAAAATTCTTACAAAATGTCTAGCCTCCCCCAAGCTAGTTATGAACAAGGGGAGCTCATCCTCAAATCACAAAGGCCACCAGCTACGACCTCTCCTCTCAGAAGGAGGTGGCTCGGATGCGGATCCAGAAGCATCTGTATAGTAGGTATCATCTGCAGAATAATAACTACCACGAGAAGTAATGATCCCGGTTGGATTGCTGGCTCCTAAGGACTGGTACTCCTCTACTTGGTGATCTCCAAAGTCACCTCTATACCCCCCAAAACTCTCGACGCCATAGTCGGTTCCACAGTTATCCGGTCCGGTCTGCTGCACACCTGCATCATAAGTAGTACCATACCCCTCTTTTGGCCAAGTATAAAAAGACGGGTGGGGGCCCTCAGGTCTAATCACACCTTGCCTAGCAAAGTGGTCATAGATGGGGTGCAAAGCAAGCTGCTGGTCGGACTGAATTCTATTGACGGAAAAGGTTAAGGCTTCAAACATGGCGGTCACATCGCCCTCAGCATGGGTCGAGTGAGAGGATGATCCTACCTCAGGGCGGCGGGATCTAAGTTGAACAGGGGGGTCAATGGGGGTAATATCCCCAACAGGAAGGTAGTAAGCGGGTCGGGGTAAGATAGCCTCACCCTCTTGAAGTTGAGGACGCTGCCGAAGAAATGGAATTTGCTCTACCTCGGCGGTCAACTTGACCGAATCACGGCCAGCAATCCTCCAAATCATATGGGGGTGAGAAGCACAAAACCAGTTGAGCTGAACAAAGTAATCATAATCCAACCCATTTCCCATCTCGGTGGGAGGTGTAGTCACTGCCTGAAGGTCGGTGGTGGCTTGGTTAAAGCCACAAACTCGCATAGCAAGATGAGTGATAAGACCTCCATAGACAATGGCAGTGTTCTTAGGATTAATAGCTTTGGTCAACTAAACAGCAAAATGATACGGAACACTAATAGACCATGGCTCATCACCATTCACATTTAAAAATCCTCTTAACATTTTTAACTCTACTCGTCTCACCAAATGAGGTTCAGCACGACCCAAAAAGGTCCATCCCATGAATCTTTGCCAGATTCTAATGGCGGGATGATGGATATGTTGGTGTGGGACATGGTCCCAACGAGATACAGGGTAAGTCGAAATAGCACTCCAAAGCAGGCTAACATCAAAGCCTTCCGATGGTGAGGTAACAGTGTTTTCAGTGGTGAGACCAAAATATCTAGCAAAAGTCTCTAAGTTCATATTATAATCATCATTAAACAAGCGAAACCAAACTTGAGGCATAGTGTTTCTATTTCTAGACCGATGTAACTCAAAAGAGCTCAAAAATTCAAGGGTTAATTAAGGGTAGGTCTCATAACTAAAGTTCATGCTAACATTCATACCTAGACCCCTAAATAACACTTTAACATGCTCAAGAAGTTTCATATGCCTTAAAGAAGAAACATTGAGGAACTTGGTAGCCCTCATACCTTTGCTTTTAAGAACGCACCATTTTTGCCATTGCTCATTGGAGCTAAATTCTACACCCGGAAAGTTAGGATCATGCATAGCATCCCCTTGATTTTCGGGTTGTTCATTCGCTTCAAGCATTTCTATATCTTCCTCTTGTGCTCTACTACTTTCTCCTTGAGTGGAGGTTCTTGCCCTCTTTGATTTCCTTAATGTAGGTGCCATTTTCTACAAATAACTAGCATTAAAACACTTCATTTGTAAACACAATTTGATAGTCATAAGTGTTTAGAATACTAAGTTTTAAGCACAAATTCAAGCATAGTGACCTTAGTAAAACATTGTCATGCTATCTTTTGAGCACAAATGGATGACATTAAGCATAACAATATGTCAATTAGGTGAGCAACATATACTTGAATCATGAGTTTGGCTACTACCTAAAGGTACTAATGCTAACTTAACATGACAAGATCATAAGTTCATAGTATAAAGCATGAATTCAAGCATCATACTACCACTTAAGCATAAGTTGTTAACATATAGCAAAGATGAGTATCCTAATTAGCTAATGAGCATCCAAATCAAAGTAATCATCCTAATTAATCACTAGAATTCACTCTATAGCATGTAAGAATCATTAGAAATCCAATTTAAACAAGTTTTGCAATCAAAATCAAGAACCCCCAAATTTGAGTTAGGGTTTGTTCATGTTGGATTTCTGAAAAATATAGAGAGATTGAAGTAACTAAAGTAGAAATAACTTACTTGATGATGCTTAGAAATTGCCCTTGATGAACTATAGGAACAAATTTTGTAAGAATAGACTAAGAATTGAAGGTTTTGAGAGAATTTTGAGCTTTGAAATTGAAGAACACGGGTATAAGGCAGCAAGCAAAGGGTAGCAAATGGGTTTTATAGAAGAAAATAGAGTAAAACACGAAACAGGCAATATACCCGATCGGGTATACAGCAATCCGATCGGGTAAGTTAGCTGATCCGGTTTTTGTTTCTTTTTTCTTTGCCACTTGCTCTTACCTTTGGGCTATGTCCTTGAACATATTTACTAACCTTAGTAATCTTGACAACATGGGCCAAGGATAGCTCCTTCTTGTCTCAATAGGTCCTCCGATTCTAAGTACGAAAAACTATATACGAAACATGCATAATAACAAGTAAAACGAAGAAAATGTTCCTAACTATTACAACACAAAATCCAAAAATAGAGTCCAAATAAAATAGTCCAAACTAAAATCATTGTCTAATAAGTAAAAGAGAAAAAAATGCATAAAGAAAAAGAAAAGAAAAAGACGGGTTGCCTCCCGACAAGCGCAATTTTGAGTCATGCTAGACTATGTTTTGCTATCCCTCCTTAAGCCTTATGAAGGGAATTTAAGCTCCTTGCAGCTGGATTCGTCCTTGAATTTCCACATTTACCTTTTTGCCAACACCCATGGCAATCTCATCATGCCTCCGCAGCTTTGAAAGCCTCGAGGTCGCCATCTCCAACGCTCAACACATTCCCCTTTTTATCAAAGGTGGCACTCGATCCATCTATTTCAAACGTGATCTTTTCCCCTTTCACATCTATACAAGCTCCAACCGTGTTTAGGAAGGGTCTTCCTAATATAATATAGTCATTTCTTTCCTTCTTTGAAAATATGACATAGAAATCGACGGGAATGAGGAAGTATCCAATCCCTATTGGGACATCCTCCACAATTCCTGCCGGGGTATGCATAGATCCATCGGCTAGTTGAAGGATAGTACTAGTGAATTTCATTTGTATGGGGCAATGGTCATGATAGAAATCAAAAGGCATGACGCTAATAGCGGCTCCTAAATCACACAATGCACCTTTGACCTTATGAAAACACATTGTGAAAGATATGTTGAAACAACCTGGGTCCTTAAGTTTGGAAGGAATGAGAATCTTCCCTTCTTCAATGGTAGGTTCCTTGGAGTCCTTGGTTGGTTCTTTTTGCCTAGATGTTTCGCCAATCCGTGCCTCTAATTTTGAAAAAGCTTATTTTGTTGCCAAAGTTACTTCTCCAATTCTTTCCTCCAATTTCCCTTGAGCTTTTATCAATTTCATGATCAAAGCTTCGAGACGAGATGTCTCCTCATGTGTAGGGACCTTGGTTGGTTTGGATAATGTTGGATTGTTGCTATGTTCATGGGGTAACCTAAAGATAAGCTCCTTACTCTTTTCATTCCCAAGAGGATGATCACAAGGTTTATCACTAATCATATCAATTGTGACAATCGATGGTACTTCACTCCCTTGGGTGTTTTGACTAGAACTCGACGGGGTCAACTCCTCTACTCTCCTTTGGAGAGATAAAATGGCTAATTTAAGTGAGTTTAGGCTAGAAAGGACGTAAGAGCTCATGTTATGTTGGCTTCAGGTTACCTCCCTTAACTTGACATCTACTAGACCGTTTTGAAAAGGAGAGTATTGTGGTGTATGAGTGGATTGGGCTTGATAAATTTGTGGGTGAAAAGGGGTTAAGGGTGTGAGTTTGTTCCCACATCGTTGAGGTACATGTCCTATTCCCCCACAAAGTTCACATGGTGTTGTTATTGAGGTAAATGGGTTGAAAACTCTAGGGTGATAAAAATTGCTTTATGGGGTGGTTTCTTTTGTTTGAACGGGACAGGCTAAGGAAATTGTAGTGTCAACATCATTTGAAGTTTCCACTTGACTCTTCTTTCGCTCTCCCGCATTGGTTTGTGAACCTTCCCCTCTTTCATTTTGTGATTTAGTTGATAGGTTTGACAAATTGGTTCTAAACCTACGGTGAAAAGCGATGACAATCTCTTCCCACTCCATAGGCCTTGTGGCTTCCTTTAAACGACGGGTGAACCACCATTTAGCTTCTCCCTTTAGTGATAAAGGAAAAAGGGTTTCTCTAATTTCATTTTGGGTGATTCCCTCCCTCATAAAGGTTTGACACAACTCACAAAAGGTTTGAAGATGGTGTGACGGGTTTTCGTTTGGTTTTCCACTAAATTGGTTACCCTCGATGAGAGCAATCAAAGTCAAATGGACCCTTAGGATCCCACTAGCGAGCTCAAAAACCCGGTACCTTGGATCTTCCCTTGTTAGTACCATTTTTGTCTACCTACAAGAAAAACACAAAAGAGAAAGTTAGAAACGATTTAGGTACGGTTGCACCTAAAAATTGGTAGAATTGATAAATAAAAACCAACAATACATAGATAAACAAAACCGTGCTCCCCGGCAACGGCGCCAAAATTTGATCGAGTTATGTCGCGGTCCCGATACAAAAATAATTACCCGCACTTAGGCTAACAACATAAGGAATGTAATTAGGGAAGTAGGGTGTCGATCCTCAAGGAGTACGTGTTAACTATGAATTGCTATGGATTGATTTTCATTTAAGTTCGAGTCATTTGAGGTGGTTATCTAAACTATTAATATAAAATAAAGTGACAAGTATATAAATGACGATATGTAAATGACAAATATGTAAATTGCAAATGAAAAACTCAGAACAGAAGACTTACCCGATCGGGTTGTCACATACCCGATCGGGGAAACCCTCTGATCCGAATAACAACAACTAAATTCTAACTAAAGACGATATTTAAATGACAATATTGAAAGCCTAACTAACTAAACTAATAAACTAGACAATAATAATAAAGTAAACTATCTAAGAACGAGACTAAAAAGACGATAAAGTAAACTAGCTAGATAATAACAAAATAAACTATCTAATACGGTAAGATAAACTAACTAATCAAATTGATATAGTGAAAGAGAAATACATGTAAAACTAATTAAAAGTTTCATTGATACCAACATTAGAATTACTATGATTGTCTAGGCCTTGTAGCGGTATATTCCTTTCGGATTCGTACCGACCTTTTAGTGGGTCCTAACGTCCTTTCAGCATGGTTAGGTCACTAAACCCCTATTGGTAGTCCTAATTCCCATCCCAACTCTCGTTATAAAGATAGAAATTGACTAATACAAACAATTGTTTATGGCCACTAAACATAGTTATAGAATTTGGCATGACCAAAGGAAGAAACAACTAGATGGTTCAATTGGTATCTACTCTTCTTTTAATTCATTTAACTTGTAAATCATTTCAAATATTACAACTCTATTTATTTTATTTACACAATGATAATTTTACAATATTAGAATTAATCTAATTTATATGATCATGTGATTGAGTAAATTAACAAGAAAAAGATGTATGAAATTAAACTATGAAATGTAAATACTAAAGTGATTATGGTGACTATGTTAATAATGATTTTAGTGATAATTTTTAGGATTATACGATTAGGTA
The DNA here is from genome assembly GCA_022085475.1 of Heliosperma pusillum. Taxonomy (NCBI): domain Eukaryota; kingdom Viridiplantae; phylum Streptophyta; class Magnoliopsida; order Caryophyllales; family Caryophyllaceae; genus Heliosperma; species Heliosperma pusillum. Next base: position 79,081 of record JAIUZE010075012.1, read on the forward strand.
AATTATAATGTGATATGTTGACTAATATTTCGGTTTTAACGAGATTAACTTTAGATTGATTTCCTAACAACAACAATATTATAAGAATGATATTAGTGAGATTATAATTCATGATGGTTAAAATTGCATAAGTAAATCAAGGATAGAGAATTACCGTAATTGGAATGCGATTATGTAAGAAATAAAGTAAAGAACAATTATCCAACCCAATAACAAAAGCTATGAAAACACTAGAGAAATACTAAGAAAACTATAATCTAAAACTTGTTAGGAAGAAATAAACTACTAAATTATTATGCTCTAAATTATATGTAAAAGTATGTAAAGTTGATGATAAAAGTATGCTAAAGATAATATGATAATGTATATGAAGTTGTTCTTATTGTTGTGATGATCATTGGCTTTTATAAGGCTGCATGGCTGCTGATCCCTCGTCCAAATTCATACCCTAGTCAAAGCATTAATGCACACATTTAAGCTCGGTTGAAGAAGAGCCAAGTAACGTCCTCTTGCAGAAATACCCGATCGGGTATTTGGTAATCCGATCGGGTTTTTGTGTAAGATGGATTTTCCGTCTTTTCATCTTAGGCACGGAATCCTATGCCTTGGTCTTGGTCAATGCAATGCGGAATTGGGCTTGGGCTGATCTTCTCTTGACTTGGGTTGATATTTCCTTTTAAAGTTCAAAGCCAAAATCCAAATTGAGTTCATTCGAGGAAGGATGTAGCGGAATCGTAATCAAATCGTGAACTGGCTATCATCAATTCCTTGAAAACTCGTATCCTAGTGTCTTTGCTCCATAAAGTAAGAAAATATAGCAAAACCGCTTCATTTCCTATAAAACGAGTCAAAACACGCAAAACAACTAGAATAGCAATATTAGCTCGTTAATCACTTAACAAAGTATCACTTATCACTTATCACTCCGAGGCTCATCAAAGATGACGAGGACCGAGATTTCTATTACCGCAACAAGCTTAGTGCTTTACTTCAAAGTAAAGTGAGGAGAAATACTACTTCCTTTGGGAATTTATATGATGATGCTTTATGGGCCGAGAACTCCATGAAGGCCATAAAGCATGAAGCTATGATGAAGAATCCCTCTCCTTCCTTCCCTCCTAGGCCTAATTTCTATGGGAAGAGGCCGTTTACTCCGTCTTCCTCCAACTCTTATGCCAACAGGAGGAGATTCAATCCTCCTTCAAATGCAAATGCAAGAGCTCCCGCTCCTTTCATTCCCCGAGCTACTTCTAACCTGGCTCATAGGTCATATGCTCCTTCTCAAGCTCAAGGCCTCTTATGTAACCGTTGTAGACAACCACACCACCCCGGTGTAGCTTGTTTCAACCGGATTTATATTTGCTTCTTTTGCCAAAAGGGTGGTCACCGTTATGATGATTGTCCCGATCGTAAGTTGCCCCCTCCAATTGCCAAACCTAAGGGTTCTATCTTCGTTCTGAGCCGAGCCGAAGCCGACGCTCATCCGGAGATAATTACGGGTATGTTCTCAGTCTTAGAGCAACCGTGTCGTATTCTATTTGATACCGGTGCTTCTATGTCTTTTGTGTCTTCGACTCTTGTTCTACTCTTTATCCTAATGTCTCAATATCTATTTCGGGTACTATCTTTCCCGCAAATCTCCTTAAGTCTCCTCTAGGAGAGTTCGATGTAATTCTAGGTATTGATTGGTTAGCATTGTATCATGCTAGGTTCGAGTGTCGAGATCAAACGATTTATTTAAAGAGTCCTTTAGGAGTTAGAATAACCTATAAGGGATCTCATCCCCGAAAAGGTGTGTCTTTGATTTCTGCAATGAAATTGGTGAGTATGGTAAGAAAGGGTCACCAAGCATACTTGTGTATTGTGACTTCTACAACTACCTCTATGCCAAATATTGAAGATTTGCCTATAGTTCATGAATTCGTTGATGTATTCCCCGAAGACTTGCCCGAGATTCATCCCGAGCGTGATGTTGAGTTTTCTATTGATCTTGTACCTGGTTCTGGACCCATAGCTAAAGCTCCTTACCGTATGGCTCCAACCGAATTGAAAGAGTTAAGGAAGCAACTTGATGATATGATTGAGAAGGGTTTCATTCGACCAAGTGCCTCGCCTTGGGGTGCTCCCGTTCTTTTTGTGAAGAAGAAAGATGGTTCTATGAGACTTTGTATTGATTACCGTGAGCTGAACCGGATTACAATCAAGAATAAGTATCTTTTGCCGAGGATTGAAGATTTGTTTGATCAACTAAAGGGTGCTTCTACTTTTTCCAAGATCGATTTGAGATCCGGTTATCACCAAATTCCCGTTCGTGATGCCGATATTCCGAAGACTGCTTTTAGTACAAGGTATGGTCACTTTGAGTTCAAGGTGATGCCATTTGGATTGACAAATGCTCCCGCAATTTTTATGGACCAAATGAACCGCACTTTTAGTGAGTACCTTGATAAGTGTGTGGTGGTGTTCATTGACGACATCCTTATTTTCTCCAAGACCGAAGAAGAGCATGCTATTCATCTAAGGACTATTTTGGGTGTTCTTCGTCGTCAGAAGTGGTTTGCCAAATTCTCCAAGTGTGAATTTTGGTTACCTAAGGTGTCCTTTCTGTTGGAGCTAGTGTCCTCCACAGTTAGTGTGATAACAACTAAGGTTCACAGGGTATACTTTGTATTATAATCAGTTGATTAACGCTTATCGATAACGGTTGACTTGCTAGATAAGTTTGACGTTATTGTCATACAGATGGCGGTGATCAACTGATCCCTAAAAGTCACACCTAAAGGATGTGTTTGAGAGATGTGATTATTTGAGAAAATAATCATATTGATGCCTTATTAAATGACTAAAAGGTTAGTCGATGTATTTGACTAAAAGGTTAGTCAATGAGATGATGATACGATTATTTAATAAGGATTAAATAATGTTAGCTAGTAATTGAATATAAAATGTTATATTTAATCAATGTATATAATGTTGGTCTAAACTAAATGTAAACTGTTATATTTAAGTTGACGGATATGTATTACACGATATTATTATAGTGTATTGATCCGGCATTACTCGGTTTATGTGACGGTCCATTACTAGTAATAATTAGAATACATATTACATTATGTACATATTAAAATGATATGCTAACTACCTAATAGAGGTTGAGTTAAATAAGGAAACTAGGTTTTTTCCTTCTTTCCTCTTGATCTCACGGCTCAAATGGAGGAATAAAAGGGAGAAAAATCTGTTTTTCTAAAACCCTAATTGACTCCTAAGGTGACGGCACAAGGGTGAAAAGAGAAGGAAAATTATGATTTTGAACTCTCTCATTCATCTCCATATTCATCATCAGTATACACATAAAATTAGAAGTAATTTTTGGGTATTCGCTCTAGCACGACGAAGGCATTTCTTGAACCATCTTGGGTGCAACGATTAGGAGAATACCTACTTTGCTATTTGTTCTTAGGCCTTTTGCAAGGATCGAAGGTTATTTCTTAATCTCTTGTTTTATATTATGCAATTTCATTTATGACTAGAAATTCATATAGTTGTAATTTCATTATAATTCGAATTATTTAAAGGGAAGTATACCGATATTTCCCACAAGTGGTATCAGAGCTTTTGGCTATGAAATTATTTTATATGTTTTAATTAAATGATTGGTATAATTTAAAATAAAAAAAAATTTGTGACACCCTCAAATTTGCGGAAAGAAAAAATAATAATTTAAATACATAAACGAAAATATGATAATACATAACGAAGGTGTCATAAAATAAAAAGGGTCATTACAAAACGGAAATAGTATTATACAAAAGAAATATACAAGACGGGAGACATATCTCCCGTATAAATACGGAAATAAAAGAGTGTACAATAATATACAAACTATGAACCGAATATAGGTCCAAGGTAAATACTTCGCTCGCTAGCTCGTCAATGTACCCAAATATGCATTCACCACCTGTTCGACCGCATTTAATATAAACACGGAAGCCACAGTCAGTGGGGAGTAACTCCGAGTTCTCCCAGCCACGGAATGTCGAGTTT
>JAIUZE010075013.1:0-11471 GCA_022085475.1 Heliosperma pusillum
ACCTCTAGACGATTTTAGCTAGTTTTGCTAAACACTTGTTCTTTGCTAACATTTTGAGAGACCCCGTCTCTTTGTTGTATCTCGTACTTAGTTTGTAATATTTTGACACTCCTCGTTTTATCTATCTTGCATGTATAAAAGTTGCGCAAAAGCCCAGCATGCCTTTGCTTAGGAGAGATCATTCTTGGCTTTATAACATAAAGGGGAACCGAGAGTTACCATACCTGGGAAGTCACATTATTTTGCAGGTAAGAAACTTTCTCTCTTTTGTATCTCAACTGTTTGTCTCTTTCCTTTGCTTGGATAACAACATGCTTTTTTCTTCTTCTTTTTTTCTTCTTTTTCTTTTCGCTTGTTGTAGATATGGTTGATAGAACGGTTGCGGTTGATCGAGCCCCCAGGTAATGTGCCAGGATATCGTGCTCGATCAACTGCTATGAGAACCAGGCTCTACATGGTGGACTTTACCCGGATATGCAACTATTGGGAAAATAAGCTGAACAGTGAAGGTGGCCCGCTAATCCATGGATTGTGCCATGGTGGCATCTCAGGCCAGTCACTAAAGCATCATCTCTGGACCCGACTCGGTCAGTTCGCATTCCTGGCTTGAAATTTATTATATGTGTATTTCCGAAGAGATTGTTGATGCAGGTGAGCATTAAAAGGAAAATTCTGAGACTTGATACCGTTCCCCAGACTGCCCTGGCACATACTGTAGAGTCTTGTCGAGAATGGGCCACTAGGTGGGTTCAGAGAAACATGTGGTTCATACCCCTTCCAGTTGCCTCTTTATGGGTATCTGCCTCATACTTGCAAAGGAGAAAGGCTAGTACCCCCAAAGAACGTGAGAAGCTAAGGAAACGTGAGCCTGTAGATTACAAGATCCGCGAAGTGGCAAAGGAGAACAAAAAGTATCCGACTGAATGGGAAGAAGACACCGGATTCCTAATTGTTCGTCCATCGAAGAAAGCGAAGGAAACTCCTGCCGTGAAGATGGTGGTATGTAGAAATGGTAAGGCTAGACCGCGAGAAAGACCCTTGGTGATTAGGTTCGAGATAACACAAGAACACCCGGGTCGTGGTCGAGACAAGAAGAATGTTAAAGGAGAAAAAGACACGGGGAAGATGGAAGAATAGCCTTAGTCATATCATATTATTTATTATTATTTAAGTTGTAATAAATGACGGGGCTTTTAGAATCCTAGTCTTGTTTTATTTCAGCATTTATTTTATGTATGTGGAGTATTACTATTATTTATGGGATAATGAATAAAAGAGGAAGCTAGCTTGTAATGAATTTAGAAAAAGGTAGCATGTGATTTTTACTCACTCAAAAAAGAAGTAAAATTCAGTTTATTTGATGACATGAGGATATCCAAATGTCAAAATGCAAGAGCATAGCGACATTAGTTTAAAGTGGCCAAGGACCGGTTTTATTTCATGTCGCACGAGCGGCACGTGGGTTACGCGAGACGCGTTTATTATTATTTTTATTTTTTTTACCAATGCTAAGGGTAGTACCGTTTCAATTGGTCTAGGTTGGTAGGGTTAGCGAATTCGATCCCTTCTAAGTCTGTGATTCTAACCGCACCCCCTGAGAGAATGGATTTGACTAAGAAAGGTCCAGCCTAATTAGGTTTGAATTTTCCTCGTGGATCAACAGGTAGGAGAGCTCTGACTGATTTGAGCACCAAATCCCCTTCTTTGATGTTCCTGGACTTAACCCGTTTATAAAAGGCTCGTTTGATATGGGCCTGATATGTCTGTACATTATGTAATGTGTGCAGCCTTCGCTCGTCCTAGAGGACAAGTTCATCATATCTATTTCTTCCAATCAGCTTCCGGAATTTGACTTTCAAAAAGAATACGTAGAGATGGGATTTCCAGCTCCACTGGTTGTACAGCTTTCATCCCGTAAGTCAAATAGAAAGGAGTGGCCCCAGTGGGTGTTCTGGCTGAGGTGCGATAGCCGCATCATGCGAAGGGTATTTTGCTTGGCCAATCGCGGTAATTGTCGATCATTTTCTTGAGGATTGTGACTACATTCTTATTAGCTGCCACTACTGCGCCATTAGTCTGAGGTCTGTAAGGCGAGGAATGATGATGCTTGATTTTGTATTTGGCTAGCAATTACTCAGTGTCAGCCTGAAAATGTGATCCATTATCACCGATGATTTTATGTGGACAACCATATCGACAGATGATATTGGTTTGTATGAACTTTTCCACATTTTTAGCGTTGTGACTAGTGTAGGATGCTGCTTCGACCAATTTAGTGAAATAATCGATAACTACCAAAATTAAACAGTGACCTCCTGTTCCGGCTGAGTGATCTTTTCAATAAAGTCGATTCCCCAAGCAGAAAATGGTCAAGGAATTCTTTTCCAAGGTAGAGATATGCGAATGGAATAGACAAAGCATGACATGGTGGATTAAGACCTAGTAAATTGCCTAAAAGCCTGCTAGACCATCTGATCTATGATTGTAATGAACACATCATTCTTACGAACTCACAATGAATTATTTGCATGTTCCAAATCCAATTTCATCAATATGTCAATCTACATGTGTGAACCTACTTCCCTAGATGCTTCTCATTATTGTTAATTCATCATTTACTTTATTGCTTTCATCTTCAATTGTTTTTATTTTGTTTTCATTTATGCTTTTTGTTAGTTTAGACATTATAATCCCAAAACCCAGAAACACGATAGATACAACCCAATTGCGAGACATTCCACATTCTATAGGAAACACCATCTCCCTGAGGATCGATCCCTACTTCCCTAATTACATTAATTTGTTATTAGCCTAGTCTGGGTAATTTAACTTTTTATCGGGCTCGCGACAAGCACGAACAAGACGATTGAACATATGGCATTAGACATGATATAATCGTAATTAACAGTGACCTCCATTGTCGTCCAGTAATATCGTAGACGCGTAATTTTCTTTGCCATCAAGGGTCCGCTCATGTGGGGACCGCATTCTCTATCATGAACTTCTTTTATTTCCTTTTGTGCTTGCGAACGATCAAGGCAACGCGAGATGACACCAAGCGGTGTTTTTTTGTACAACTCTCCTTGCATGAGGAGGTATTGAGAGGCTAGGTGGCGTATGCCTCATTGTCCTCTCTTTTTTTATTCTGGTGGGTATGTATCATTGAGTTTGAAGTTTAGAATGATTTGGAACCAAGGTTCCTTTGGGCTTTCTTCTTCATTTGTAAGCTGGTGCACATAGGCTGGTTCTGACCGCCGTTCAATGCATAAAGGCATTTCGATCATGTCGTCGGGCATATTGATCAAGGCTGCAAGTTTCAAAAGAGCGTCTGTGATCGGTTTGTGTCGCAGTCCCGATACAAAAATAATTACCCACACTTAGGCTAACAACATAAAGAATGTAATTAGGGAAGTATGGGTCGATCCTCAGGGAGTACGTGTTAACTATGAATTGCTACGGGGTGTGTGACAACCCTCGCGAATGCGGAAATAATAAACAAACAAGCATGTGAAATATATTGCGGAAATAGGTAGTTTTTAAAAACTTTTAAACATGCAAGTTAAATAAAACGAGGAGTGTCAAAACATTACAACTATGTACGGAAATACAACAAAGAGACGGGGTCTCTTAAAAAGTTAACAAAGAACAAGTGTTTAGCAAAACTAGCTAAAATCGTCTAGAGGTGAAACTTCCAGGGACAACGCCCGCTAGCTCACATCCGAACCCCAAAATATCATAGCCAAAAAGTCATCCAAGCAAGCAACCTGTTCATCCATGAAAAACATGAACGCCACAGTCAGTGGGGAGTAACTCCGGGTTCTCCCAGCCATATCACATTAAACGTACAAAAAAGGAAATACAAAAGTAGATCATGCATATATAGATATACATGTGAGGTACAATAAGAATAGATAGGCAATTCTATAGATAATGATAAGAGCATATGGAATACAAGTCCAAATCCATCATGTTATTCAAAGACTCGAGGAAGACACTCTTAGGCAACCGAATACGCTCACTAGGGCTTGCATCTCACCGTTAGCGGTATAAGATTGATAAGATTGAGACTCGACAGACAAACCAAGTCAAGTCATGCGATGACCACAATAAATCCAACATATTATCATCCATTCACGAACCAAGACATTGCCGGTGTCCAATCATGCAATGACCATGAATAATATCATGAAATCACGCATTCAAAGAACGACGACACAAGACGACATCTCTCACGGTAAATGAAACGCACTAGCATTGTGTACATGGCAAGTATGATTAAAAGGCATCCACGGGATAAAGCATTTCCCGGAACGCATACACGATAAAGCATTTCGCGTATGTAGACTAATTTCCTCCTGGTAGGGACGATAATTAAACGGCTCCTAATCTAAACCTGGCCAGATTCTAGGAATCATATTTTCCGATTCGACATGCGATAAAGCGTTTCGCATTCTCAAGACTCGGGTATACAAAGAAAACCGAGTACCCCAAATTCGGTAGATCAATTCACGGAAAAAGAGGCGGAAAACAAGAGCTCAAGCCTCATAACAAGCGGTACGCTACATGCAAATAACACCACCTCGCAAGTACACAACATTTGACGGTCGGGTCGATCAACGCATAGCGGTCAACTCCCAACAACGTCGTCGTATGCCCACTAACACATGCATTTAAGCAGTAGGATACCTCTCCGTTCCGACATTCCAGCCTTACGAACGGGAAGGTAGCCAAGGAAATGAGAGTACAAAGCACAAGACAAAATAGTGCTCAAACCGTATCATTTGTAAAAACCGACTCAAAGTGGGAACATACCAAAAACCGTCAAAAAACATGAGAATAGGGAATCATATAAGTTTAAATATGATAAACATGAGTCAATACATGATACATAAGCATTAGAACAAGTTTAGGAAGCATAATGAATAAAAACATAAATCACCTCTCCAAAACAACGTTGTTTGGAAACCAACGAAAACAAGGGTCCACTTCAAACGGTCATCACTAGAGTTATAGACATGGGAATGCAGAAATTCCAAGTGGAGGTGATAGCTTAACCTCTCACGGTTCCAACGAGATGTCACACGCCCAAAACAAGCAAGTAACGAAGGAGATATGATCATTTTACGAAAAGGGGTCAGTGCAGAAAAAATTCTGTTGGCAGCGTATGACGCAGCCTGCGTCACCACGATGCAGCCTGCGTCCTACGACGAAGCCTGCGTCCCCCAACGCAGCCTGCGTCCTTCACGGGAGTCAAGGACGATCAAAAATCAACATGTTATCAACAACCAAATCCTCATTTATCAACACAAACCATCAATTCTCATATCAATTAACAACTAACAACAACCAACAACAACAACACAAGTCCTAAGCATACTAACCATAATCAAAATACGGTTTCTAACATGGAAAACACATTAAAACACGTAAATGATATCGAGTAACCCTTCACCGTTACCTTTACGCGTCTTTAATCGATTTCTAAACCTTCCTAGTCTCCACCTACATACAATTAGATAATAAAAGATGAATATCATTCACCTTGAGAAAGACGGATATTTTAAAAAGCGAGAAAGACGGTAATTTTATTACCAATACGGATAGAGGAAGATGAGAGGGGAAGGATAAGACGAACTTACATGAATTTGAGCGAGAAACGAACGAGTTATGACGAATCTAAGCTTGGAAGAATATGGAGGCTAGGTTTTCTTTGGTTTTCTTAAGGAAGAAGAAAGAGTTGAGTTGTGTGAGTGTTAGGGTTTATGAGGGAGTATAAGTAAAGGGTGAGTCGGAAAAGTCAACGAAAGTCAAAGTCGACTTAAGAGTCAAGAAAAGTCAAAGACGACTCAAAAGTCAAGAAAAGTCGAAGACGACTCAAAAGTCAAGAAAAGTCAAAGACGACTCAAAAGTCAAGAAAAGTCGAAGACGACTCAAAAGTCAAGAAAAGTCAAAGACGACTTAAAAGTCAAGAAAAGTCAAAGACGACTTAAAAGTCAAGAAAAGTCAAAGACGACTTAAGACGGGATTCTCATGGAATCTCGCGGAAATTCCAAATACGAACTCGGAAATTCTAAATTCGACTCGAAACAATAAATTCCAAATTAAAACTTAAATTTGCTGAAAAGATTTCGTAAAATATTTCTACTAGAAAAATAGGGTACATTTCCGGGTGTTACAAGCTGAATACCACAAATTCCGTCACAACTACACTAAAGAGGCGTAAAGAGCAAAAGGATCATAATCAAGCGGTACGCTACATGCAATGACATAACCTTGCAACGATACGACATTTGACGGCCGGGTCGATCAACGCATTGTGTTCGCCTCCCAACAACGTCGGCATATCCCCACTAAAACATGCATACAAGCATTAAGGATACACCCCCTCGTTCTGACATTCCAGTCTAACGAGCAAGGAGGTATAGCCGGGGAATGAGAGTTCATAGCACTTAACGATTAGTGCTCAAATCAAAACATAGGTAAAACCGACTCAAAGGGGAACATATCAAAAACCGTCACAAAACATGTGATATAAGCAAGTGGGATATCATATATTCTAAACATGAATATTTAAAGCTATTACGTAAATTTATACGACAAATGAACCGTACAAATTATTTTAAGTGAGAGTATTGAAAGTCCTAGACCTCTAATTAGACTCCTCTAATTAGTTCATTAAATTACATTACCTTAATGATTTAGGATCTAGTTATCATGCATGCAAATATAAAAGCATAAAAGAAAAGATAAGACGAAAACATCCTTATTGGGAATTTTTGGTTCAATATGGGCACAATAAGAACTCCTTATTATTGTTGTTGAGAATGAAATTAGTGGATGATCCTCCATAAAACAACCTCCAAAGTAGAAGGTCTCCTTCTAGTTGCACCCAAGAATCAACCCAAATAATCTTAGGTTATTATTAACTAGATAATAAGTAAGACATAATACTACTAATATTAGTATATTACTACACTAGTAATATGTAGATAATATAAGAGTGTATGAGAGTTGTAGAGAGAGTAGAGGTTTTAGAGGGATATGAAAATAAAACACCAAAATGAAGTAAGTTAAAATTGAACAACAATTTCCCCTTTTGAAGGCATTATGGCCAGCACTTACAAGCCACATGTGGCCTCTTATTTTGATAATTTATTCTCATGCAAATATGTAGAGTGTAAGTAAGGTAGTGATGATTAGGGTTATCATGTAATGTCACAATCACCAAGTGAATTGTGAACGTAAAATTGAACAATAATCATACCCTTTGCACATGCTCAAACCGGTGCACATATGTCCATTATGGACCATTTTGATTTTTGATATTAGTCCCACAAATACTTATTAATCATATGCTTAATTATCTTGTATAATTAAGTATTAATTTGATCATATAACAATTATATGACTCAAATCAATAATCAAAATACACTCAGCTTTTAAGTGATATTTAACCATTATATCAATATATAATGGGTCCTACAATGTCCAGTTAATTTATTTTACAAGTCTTTGTAAATATAATTAACTAATTACCTCTGCCTCAAAATATATGCATAACCTCAACTAATTAAATGAATTAACGATTAATCACTAAATTAAATCTTGTTTAATCATATTAGACGTAAAATTTAGTCAGTCAGTTATCGTATAATTGACTAATAAACTTACAGGTGGAATGAGGTCCTAACTCAATTTCCAATAAATAACTCCCGTAACTAATCGTACATATCAAATATATGTAATCCCCTATTTAACCTGTATCATATACAAATAATTAGTATTATATTTGGGTCTCATCCTATAGGTGTGACCTAAAGGGATCAGTTGATCATCGCCGTCAAACGACAATAACGTCAAACTCTAGTTTGTTGAGCGTTATCGATTTACGTTAATCAACTGACGTGGAGTATCAAAATATACTAATCATGCCACGTATATTCCAAATGAGATTTATTATATAAATGCACTATTGTGGAGGACACTTACTCCAACAATCTCCCACTTGTCCGATACAAGTTGTGCATGTAGCAACACTATTGCGGAGGACTCCTCCTCCCACAATATCTCCCACTTGTCTCGACAAGTTGCGAGCTACCAATTCTCTTGTCTCTTTTGTGTCACATCCTCCCACTCATCGCAAGGTGTCTTACAGGTCGCACTTGCGATTGAAAATTATAAATAGAGTGGTTTTCTCGATCTGGGAGAGTAACTGTCTGACCGGAAAATCTACTAGAGATCTCTTCCGAGCGTGGCCACGCATTTCCAGTTACTACTCCTCGAGTGGCCCGAAGATGTTAATACCCAACGTGAGTGGACAATTCTTGTTGACCCCTCTTACACTGTATGATCACCATGACCCAGAAGATGTTCATCGGCATCCTTTCACGGCACGACCTAGGACAAAAACCAAAGTCAATCGGAAACTACACCGACTAAGGTGAATGGTCGCCAGTCTAAAGATTCGACTCATAAGAATAAAATAGAAATCCCCGCCACGACCAGGCTTCAACAATTTTGATAAGGGACTCTATTATGGTCACTGCCCGACAGAGTGTCTCAACAGTCTGTCTATGTAAGCGACCAGTCATCTCCATGACCCCATGGTGCTGAACCAACCATCGATCGACTTACAATCTAGTCACTTCGAGACGTCACCTCAAATGAGTTACTATGGACAAAACACTGAGTTCATCATGTTCACTTGAATTTGGTTCAACTTTTCTTTCAACCAATTCGGTTAAACAAAGTATTAAAATTTAGTCAAACTAAATAAGGAGTTTTTAGTGAAACTCTAACAATGAATGCGATTATCAATTATCTGGAAAAGTTGATACGCTATCAATAATTTCATATCTCATAATCTCTAGCAATTCAGGTACATATTTCAATCCCCATCGAAATGACATGACTATCATGTTCAGCCTGCAAAAGGCATGGCTAATGGATTAGCATTACTTGCATCTTTCCCATCGTTTTGATTGCTATTTCTCTTTGTCTACGTAATCTTATATTACATAAAACTTTCTGAGTACGTGTCTAGGTTTGAATCTAGACTTAGGACTCTTGGCCTAAAGGTAGCTCCCACTATTTTACCAGTATCATGTGATAGGATATACAACTATAGGAACTACTTCTAGTCACTCCAATACTGTCAAATCCAAGCTACTTTCATATGCATCATCATATGATGCAATGTACTCCATTTCCGTTGTAAAATCCGCAATGATAAACTGCCTAGAACATTTCCATCGGATACATGACATTTATATTTGGAAATGTCACTCCTACTTGTAACCTTTCCAATAGTCCTTTCTGCTTGGTACTTTTCCAACAGATAAATCTTCTATAAAACAAAGCAAGTTCGTGATATCAAATCACTTTGATCAGTTTGGAAACTGAAGTCTGTGTAACTCCTTACACACAACTCACTGTAAACTCCAAACATGTGGAACATATCTTTAGTCCTTCGCAAGTACTTAAGGATGTTCTTTATGGCTATCAAGTGACTCTCACTTGGATTTGATTGCCAATGATTTGTCATGCTCAAAGCATGCGAAATGTCGGATTGGGTATACATCACAACATATATAATTGATCCCGCAACGGAAGCAAAAAGGAATCAATTATCATGAGTTCAACTTCCTTGAACTAATCAAAGATCTTATCAATCTAAGAATTTTGACTCAACGTTAATATCCTTTTAGATTTATCTCTATAAATCCAGATATCTAAAAGATGTATTCTACTTCTCCAAAATCTTCCATCATCTAAAATGATCAATATGTCTCCACATATAAAACTGATGAAAACCACATTACTCCCACTAAACTTTATGTATAAACATAATGCCTCGAGATATCGAGAAATATTTTATGACATGATTGACACACTAATTCCAACTCTTTAGTGCTTACTTAAGACATCCTCTTAAGCTTGTAAATTAACTTATGATAATTAGGATCTACGAACCCACATGTGAATATAAAATATACTACCTTTTCTAGAATCGTATTCAAGAAGCTGGTTCTTGAGATGCAGTTGACATCATACTATTATGAAATGCTGTAATCGCTAAGTATATTAGAATAGATCGAAGAATTAAGGTTAGTGCAAAACTCTTTGCCTACCAATTTATCTTTGAAAACATTTTAATGTTCATCCATGCAAATTTCGATCTTAAAAAACAATTTACAATGAAGAGGTCTTACTTTTTCAAGTAAAATTTACCAGGTCACATACCTGACCATCATGCATGGAGTCCATTACGAATCGCATGACTCTAAGCCATAGCAAGAAGTTAGGACTAGAAACAGTTTTGCATAAGTCACATATTAGAATTCATCACTATTAGGGAGTGATAAAATTCCACCTGACCTCTTAGGTTCCGAAGAAACGACTACTGAACAAGCAATGAGGAAAACATTTCCGGACCATATGCTTAGCTTGTGGCTCTGGAAACATTTTCTCCCACTCTGTCTTATCAAGAAATAATCGTATTTTTTATTGAAAGACAGCATCACGAGCCCCAAACGCTTTGTTCTCGTGGTCAATGTGACAACCCTCGCGAATGCGGAAATAAAACATAACAAGCATGTGAATTAAATAGCGGAAATACGATGTTTTTAAAACTTTTATACATGCAAGAAGAAGTATACGAGGAGTGTCAAATATTACAAACCAAAGTACGAAATATACTACAACAAGAGACGTAGTCTCTCAAAAGGTTAACAATGACAACGTGATTAGCAACTAGCTAAAATAACGTCTAGAGGTAATTCTTCCAGGGGCAACGCCCGCTAGCTCACACCCGAACCCAAAATATCATAAGCAAAAAGTCATCCAAATCAAGCAACCTGTTCATGCATGAAAAACATGAACGCCACAGTCAGTGGGGAGTAACTCCGGGTTCTCCCAGCCATATCACATTAAACGTACATAAAAGGAAATACAAAAGTAGAAGCATGCATATATAGATATACATGTGAGATACGATAAGGATAGATAGGCAATTCAATATATAATGATAACAGCATATGGAATACAAATCCGAATCCATCATGTTATACAAAGACTCGGGGAAGACACTCTTAGGCAACCGAATACGCTCACTAGGGCTTGCATCTCACCGTTAGCAGTATAAGTTTGATAAGATTGAGACTCGACAAACAAACCATACCAAGTCATGGTATGATCATGAATAATCAATCATGTAATCATCCATCCAAACACAACAATACATTGACGGTAATTTTATTACCAATACGGATAGAGGAAGCGGTATAAGTTCGTCTTATTCTTCCCCTCTCATCTTCCTCTATCCGAATTGGTAATAAAATTACCGATTCGACATGTGGTAAGACGTTCCACATCCAAGACTCGGTCAATCATTGACGCCGAGTACCCCAAATTCGGTAGATCAATTCACGAAAGAGGCGGAAAAGAGCACAAGCCTCATAACAAGCGGTACG
>JAIUZE010075015.1:0-20984 GCA_022085475.1 Heliosperma pusillum
ATAAATGGCTTTGGAATTTTATGACCCTTATAATCTCATATAGCGCCTTTTAACGTCTAAAAAATCAATGAACATGCAATACCTAAGTACCGTCACGAAAGTTTCCATAAATATGTCAACATGCATGTGAGATCATATTAAAATTTCATGGCCAGAATCAACAGGCAACTATTTTTAGTTAACTTTTAACTCATAAAATGCATGTTAACTCGGTTTAAACGCCAAAAATCAAAATAAATAGCAAATTAATCCCTAAAATCACGAACTTTGACCACAAACATTTTGAGTTCAGTATGTATACATGCACCAAAGTTTTTGTCAGAATCGTATTTTAACTCAAAATCTTTGATTTATTAGTTATCTTATAACTTTAATAAAAATGTCCAAAATGAACATGCATGCTACAAGCTAGCTCTGATACCACATGAAAGTCCATAGACCTTAATTAGACTGCTCTAATTAGTTGCTAAATTACTTGTTAATTGGTATTTAGATGATCTATGTACCATGCATCAAATATAAAGACATTTATATAAAGAGAATTTCCTCACATTGATATGAAATCAATGGCACCACAAGAACTCCTTCTTGTTGTGTCTGGCTAATAATATGGATGAACAAGAAATCTATCTCCAAAATAGAAGACCTCCTTCAAGTTGCACCAAGATGACACCAAATAATCTACCCTTATTATTAACTAGATAATAAGATAGATGATATACTACTAATATTAGACTATATTACTACACTAGTAATACTTAAGAAATATTAGTATATGAGAGTTTTTAGTGAGAGGAAGGATTTTAGAGAGAAGTGTAAAATTGCACAAAATGAAGTAGTAGTAAAATGAACAACTATTGTTCATTATAATGCCAATTTGGCCGGACCACTTTGTCCAAAATGGACTCTTATTTTATTTAATTTGATCACATGCATTAGGGTGGAGTGTTGTAGTATAAGTGATGATTATATTCTACTTGATATGTCACTTTCACTTGGTGACTTGTGAGTGTAAATAAGAACAACAATCATCACCATACTACAAGCAACATGACCGGCCACTATGGCCTTGTTTTGATCCATTTTGATTTTTGATATTTGTCCCACAAATACTTATTAATCATATGCTTAATTATCTTGTATCAATTAAGTGTTAATTTGATCATATAACAATTATATGAACACAAATAAATGAATAATATGTACTTAACATTTTAAGTAATATTCTACCATTATATCAATATATAATGGGTCCCACAATGCTTAGTTAATTTATTTTACAACTCTTTGTAAATATAATTAACTAATTACCTCTATCTCAAAACCTCAACTAATTTAGTAATTTAACGATTAATTACTAAGTTAAATCTTATTTAATCGTATTAAAATAAGATATAAATTTATTAGTCAATTATCGCATAATTGAAAAATAAGTTTAATCGAATTTGAGTTCTTAACTCAATTTCTAACAATTAACTCTCGTACATATCGAATATATGTAATGTACTAATTAACTGTATCGTATACAAATAATTAGTTACTATTTGGATTTCATCCTTAGGTGTGACCGAAAGGGATCAGTTGATCACCGCCGTCATACGACAATAACGTCAAACTCTAGTCAGCCAACCGTTATTGATTTACGTTAATCAACTGACTAATCATATATATAGTCAATAAATATCCCAATTATATTCCTTAATAAGATTTATTATGTGGCGCACTATTTGTGGAGGACACCTACTCCAACAGTAGGTTGGCTCGAATTTGACACAAGGCAAAGGAAAAGGCAAGACTATTTTGAATAGTAAAAGTCAAAACCCAAGCAAGGTGTCGAACCCAACTTTTGACGATTCTATTTTTCAGTGTAGGACAAAAGAAAAGAATCTGCCCCAAGTTTTCTAAAGAGTTAGAAATTGGGTGTACTATTGTCACCCATAATATCTATATGATCGACATTTATTTTGCTAAAATGCAAGTTTTGGGTATTAGATACCCATTATGGTTTTCATCGATGTATTCAATGCATATAATAATGATTCGTGCGACGACTAACCATGATTAAATGTCGACCTACAAGGCAAATATAACTATTGTAGTTTTATTTCTATAGAGACATATAAAAGTTATAATGTGATCAATCTAGTTTTAAATTTAGAGGTATACTTCAATAAACGTTATTATGTACATGACCTCTAAATAAAGAATATAGTATCAACTTTAGTGTACGACACAAGTGTTTCACTTTTGTTAATGGAACAAGCATTGTATCTTTTTATGCCTATACTTGGTCAATGGTTATCCCATACCAATGAAAGGTAATTATATTCTTGACCTAAACTAGTAATTTCTTGTCATATAGATTGTAAAAGGCTCAAAATTGGTGACCCTAATCTAATCTTAATTCTGGATTGTGTAGCACATTAAGAGGCTATTATTGACAACTATCCCTAAACCATCTGATTTTGAATCTTATGGTGCGTGCGAATCTTGTATTCAAGGCAAGATGATTCGTGCCCTTTTTATTTAAAAGGAAATCGAACTAGTGAGTTATTGGCCCTATTACATAAGAATATGCGTGGACCAATAACAAACACAACCAGATATGGTTATGACTATTTCACTTTTATTTACAAACGATTTAAGTAGATATTATATTTGATTCTACTTAATGAGATGCTATGAGAAATCTTTGAAAAGTTCAAAGAGCTTCAATGTGAAGTAGTTAACCACCAAGAATATTAGATAGTGGACTTACGACCAAATCGTAACAAGAAATATCTAAGTATTGACTTTGATTTTCACCAAAAGTATTGTGAAATAGTTTCACGAGTTAACTTCTCTAACACACATTATGAGATAAGGTGTTGTTGCATAGAGAAACAGAACCTTATACGATATGGTTTTGTCTTTGTCAAGTCAAACTGAACCATTTGACTAACCTTGGGATCTTAATATTTTTGTCTGCTATTTCTTTTCCCACCATATCAAAGCACATTTAAAACAGTCGGATTTTATTTCATATACGATATGGATAGGTAGCGTACCTAATTTATAAGTTATCCGAATAAAACAAATGCTCAATAATCCTACATTGACCACGAGAACAAAGCGTTTGTGACTCGTGATGCTGTCTTTCAATAAAAATACGATTATTTCTTGGTAAGACAGAGTGGGAGAAAATGTTTCAAGAGCCACAAACTGAGCATATGGTCCGGAAAAAGTTTCCTCATTGCTTGTTCAGTAGTTGTTTCTTCGGAACCTAAGAGGTCAGGTGGAATTTTATCACTCCTTAATAGTGATGAATTCTAATATATGACTTATAAAAGACTGTTTTTAGTCCCAACTTCTTGCTATGGCTTAGAGTCATACGATTCGTAATGGACTCCATGCATGATGGTCAGGTATGTGACCTGATAAATTTTACTTGAAGAAGTACGACCTCTTCAATGTAAATTGATTTTTAAGATCAAAACTTGCATGGATAAACATTACAATGTTTTCAAAGATAAATTGGTACGCAAAGAGTTTTGCACTAACCTTAATTCTTCGATCCATTCGAATATACTTAGCGATTACAGCATATCATAATAGTATGATGTCAACTGGATCTCAAGAACCACTTTCTTGAATACGATTCTAGAAGAGGTAGTATATTTTATATTCACCTGTGGGTTCGTAGATCCTAATTATCCTGAGTTAATTTGCAAGCTTAAGAGTATGTCTTAAGTAAGCACTAAAGAGTTAGAATTGGTGTGTCAATCATGTCATAAAATATTTCTCGATATCTCGAGGAATTATGTTTATACTTGAAGTGTAGTGGGAGTAATATGGTTTTCATCAGTCTTATATGTGGAGACATATTGATCATTTTAAATGATGGAAGATTTTGGAGAAGTAGAATACATCTTTTAGATATCCGGATTTGTGGAGATAAATGTAAAAGGATATTAGCATTGAGTCAAAATTCTTATATTGATAAGATCTTTGACTAGTTCAAGAAAGTTGAACACATAATAATTGATTCCTTTTGCTTCCGCTGCGGGATCAATTATATACGCTGTGATGTATAGTTAATCCGACATTTCGCATGCTTTGAGTATGACGAATCTTTTGCAATCAAATCCAAGTGAGAGTCACTTGATAGCCATAAAGAACATCCTTAAGTACTTGCGAAGGACTAAAGATATGTTCCATATGTTTGGAGTTTATAGTGAGTTGTGTGTAAGAGTTTACACGGACTTCAGTTTCCAAACTGATCAAAGTGATTTGAAATCACGAACTGGCTGTGTTTTATAGATGATTTATCTGTTGGAAGAGTTCCAAGCAGAAAAGACTATTTGAAAGGTTCCAAGTAGGAGTGACATTTTCAAATATAAATGTAATGTATCCGCTGGAAGTGTTCCAGGCAATTTATCATTGCGGATTTTACAACGGAAATAGAGTACATTGCACCATATGATGATGCATATGAAAGTAGCTTGGATTCGACAGTATTGGAGGGACTAGAAGTAGTTCCTATAGTTGTATATATTATCCCATGATACTGGTAAAACAGTGGGAGCTACCTTTAGGCCAAGAGTCCTAAGTCTAGATTCAAACCTAGACACGTACTCAGAAAGTTTTATGTAATATGAGATTACGTAGACAAAAAGAAATAGCAATCAGAACGATGGGAAAGTTGCAAGTATTGCTAATCCATTAGCCATGGTTTTTGCAGGCTGAACATGATAGTCATGTCATTTCAATGGGGATTGAAATATGTACCTGAATTGCTAAAGATTATAAGATATGAAATTATTGATAGCGTATCAATTTTCCAAATATTTGATAATCGCATTCATTGTTAGAGTTTCATTAAAAACTCCTTAATTTAGTTTGACTAAATTTTAATACTTTAATTATCCTAATTGGTTGAAAGAAAGGTTGAACCCAATTCAAGTGAACAGGATGAACTTAGTGTTTTGTCCCTAGTCACTCATTTGAGGTGACGTCTCGAAGTGACTAGATTGTAAGTCGATCGATGGTTGGTTCAGCACCATGGGGTCATGGAGATGACTGGTCGTTTACATAGACAGATTGTGGAGACACCTGTCGGGCAGTGACCATAATAGAGTCCCTTATCAAAATTGTTGAAGCCTGGTCGTGGCGGGGATTTCTATTTTATTCCTATGAGTCGATTCTTTAGACTGGCGACCATTTACCTGAGTCGGTGTAGTTTCCGATTGACTTTGGTTTTTGTCCTAGGTCGTGCCGTGAAAGGAGGCTGATGGACATCTTCTGGGTCATGGTGATCTGCATCATACAGTGTAAGATGGGTCAACAGGAATTGTCCACCCACGTTGGGTATTAACATCTTCGGGCCACTCGAGGAGTAGTAACTGGAAATGCGTGGCCACGCTCGGAAGAGATCTCCGGTAGATTTTCCGGTCAGACAGTTACTCTCCCAGATCGAGAAAACCACTCTATTTATAATTTCAATTGCAAGTGCGACCTTTAAGACACCTTGCAATGAGTGGGAGGATGTGACACAAAAGAGACAAGAGAATCGGTAGCACACAACTTGTCGAGGCAAGTGGGAGATATTGTTGGAGTAGGAGTCCTCCGCAATAGTGTTACTACATGCACAACTTGTATCGGACAAGTGGGAGATTGTTGGAGTAAGTGTCCTCCACAATAGTGCATTTATATAATAAATCTCATTTGGAATATACGTGGCATGATTAGTATATTTTGATACTCCACGTCAGTTGATTAACGTAAATCGGTAACGCTTGACTGACTAGAGTTTGACGTTATTGTCGTATGACGGCGGTAATCAACTGATCCCTTTAGGTCACATCTATAGGATGAGACCCAAATAGAATACTAATTATTTGTATACGATACAGTTTAATTAGAGCATTACATATATTTGATATGTACGTTTAGTTACGAGAGTTATTTATTGGAAATTGAGTTGCGAACTCATTCAACTTAAGTTTATTAGTCAAATATACAATAACTGACTGAATAAATTTTACGTCTTATTTTAATACGATTAAATAAGATTTAATTTAATGATTAATCGTTAATTCATTAAATTAGTTGAGGTTATGCATATATATTTTGAGATAGAGGTAATTAGTTAATTATATTTTCAAAGAGTTGTAAACTAAATTAACTGGACATTGTGGGACCCATTATATATTGATATAATGGTTAAATATCACTTAAAAGTTGAGTGTATATTGATTATTAATTTAAGTCATATAATTGTTATATGATCAAATTAACACTTAATTATACAAGATAATTAAACATATGATTAATAAGTACTTGTGGGACAAATATCAAAAATCAAAATGGTCCATAATGGACATATGTGCACCGGTTTTGTACATGTGAAAAGGGCATGATTGTTGTTCTATTTTATGTTCACAATTCACTTGATGATTGTGACATTACATGACAACTCTAATCATCACTACCTTACTTACACTCCACATATTTGCATAAGAATACATTATCAAAATGAGAGGCCACATGGGGCACATATGTGCCGGCCAAAGTGCCTTCAAAAGGGCAATTTGTTGTTCATTTTTTGCATGACTTCATTTTGGTAATTTATTCTCACATCTCTCTAAAACTCTTCTTACTCTACAACTCTCATACACTCTAATATTATCTACATATTACTAGTGTAGTAATATACCAATATTAGTAGTATTATGTCTTACTTATTATCTAGTTAATAATAAGTTAAGATTATTTGGGTTTAATCTTGGGTGCAACAAGAAGGAGGCCCTCTACTTTGGAGGTTGTTTTATGGAGGATCATCCATTAATTTCATGCTCAAGAACAATAAGAAGGAGTTCTTATTGTGCCCATATTGAACCGAAAAATCCCAATGTAAGGATGTTTTGGTCTTATCTTTTCTTTTATGCTTTTATATTTGCATGCATGATAACTAAATCCTAAATCATTAAGTTAATATAATTTAATGAACTAATTAGAGGAGTCTAATTAAAGGTCTAGGACTTTCAAAAGTGACCGAGTCGGATCCAACGAGGATACCCCAGTCACCGACCTAAGGTGCCACCATGGCACAGTTCATCGGATCAAAGGGCCACCTTCACCTTTCAGCTTATTTTCCCATATAGTTGGGAATTCTAGAGAAGCCTACCATATAGAGCCTAGTGCTCATGGTAATGGATCGAGCACGGTACCCGCGCACATCACCTGGGGGCTCAATTAATCGCAGGCGCTCCATTAACCATATCTAGAGCACGCAAGCAAGAATGTAAAAAAAAAAGAACAAAAAAAGAGAAATAAAACGAAAAAAAACAAAGAAAGCACATATTCTTACTTGCAAGATGTCGGGACTCCCCAGATATGGGCTCGCGATTAGCCTTTATATTAACAAGGCCGAGAATGATCTCTCCTAGGCAAAGACAAGCTTAGCTCTTGCGCAGCTCCATTTGCTCTACCAAGCTCATGAAAAGAGGGTCTTCCCTCATTTGCTTGTCAATGTGCCCTTGGAGAATATAACCATGCAAAAGGCCAAACCCAAAGGCCCTACGCCTTGCAACATATGAAAAAGAAGGGTCTTCCCTATTTATGAATCCATTCAGAAAGTCATGCATGCGGACACCCTTTAAGGTTACAAGACTGTCTACCTCAATTTTGGTCAACCCAAGGATGTCCCTAAATTTCTTCTTATACTCTTGGGAGTTAAGGGGTATAACTGGAGCATCTTCTGGGTCCCACCCCCTAATGGTAGATATTTCTTCCAGGAAAGGACAAATATCGCTTCAAGGAAAGGCAAATACATGCAAATTAGGGTCCCATTACTCTAGACAAGCATCTAGGAATGTGTTGGAGTAAGTGTCCTCCACAATAGTGCATTTCTATAATAAATCTCATTTGGAATATATGTGGCATGATTAGTATATTTTGATACTCCACGTCAGTTGATTAACGTAAATCGGTAACGCTTGGCTGACTAGAGTTTGACGTTATTGTCGTATGACGGCGGTAATCAACTGATCCCTTTAGGTCTCACCTATAGGATGAGACCCAAATAGAATACTAATTATTTGTATACGATACAGTTTAATTAGGGCATTACATATATTTGATATGTACGATTAGTTACGAGAGTTATTTATTGGAAATTGAGTTGCGAACTCATTCCACTTAAGTTTATTAGTCAATTATACGATAACTGACTGAATAAATTTTACGTCTTATTTTAATACGATTAAATAAGATTTAATTTAATGATTAATCGTTAATTCATTAAACTAGTTGAGGTTATTATATATATTTTGAGATAGAGGTAATTAGTTAATTATATTTTCAAAGAGTTGTAAAATAAATTAACTGGACATTGTGGGACCCATTATATATTGATATAATGGTTAAATATCACTTAAAAGTTGAGTGTATATTGATTATTAATTTAAGTCATATAATTGTTATATGATCAAATTAACACTTAATTATACAAGATAATTAAACATATGATTAATAAGTATTTGTGGGACAAATATCAAAAATCAAAATGGTCCATAATGGACATATGTGCACCGGTTTTGTACATGTGAAAAGGGTATGATTGTTGTTCTATTTTATGTTCACAATTCACTTGATGATTGTGACATGACAACTCTAATCATCACTACCTTACTTACACTCCACATATTTGCATAAGAATAAATTATCAAAATTAGAGGCCACATGGGGCACATATGTGCCGGCCAAAGTGCCTTCAAAAGGGCAATTTGTTGTTCATTTTTGCATGACTTCATTTTGGTGTTTTATTCTCACATCTCTCTAAAACTCTTCTTACTCTACAACTCTCATACACTCTAATATTATCTACATATTACTAGTGTAGTAATATACCAATATTAGTAGTATTATGTTTTACTTATTATCTAGTTAATAATAAGTTAAGATTATTTGGGTTTAATCTTGGGTGCAACAAGAAGGAGGCCCTCTACTTTGGAGGTTGTTTTATGGAGGATCATCCATTAATTTCATGCTCAAGAACAATAAGAAGGAGTTCTTATTGTGCCCATATTGAACCGAAAAATCCCAATGTAAGGATGTTTTGGTCTTATCTTTTCTTTTATGCTTTTATATTTGCATGCATGATAACTAAATCCTAAATCATTAAGTTAATATAATTTAATGAACTAATTAGAGGAGTCTAATTAAAGGTCTAGGACTTTCAGAAGTGACCGAGTCGGATCCAACGAGGATACCCCAGTCACCGACCTAAGGTGCCACCATGGCACAGTTCATCGGATCAAAGGGCCACCTTCACCTTTCAGCTTATTTTCCCATATAGTTGGGAATTCTAGAGAAGCCTACCATATAGAGCCTAGTGCTCATGGTAATGGATCGAGCACGGTACCCGCGCACATCACCTGGGGGCTCAATTAATCGCAGGCGCTCCATTAACCATATCTAGAGCACGCAAGCAAGAATGTAAAAAAAAAGAACAAAAAAAGAGAAATAAAACGAAAAAAAAACAAAGAAAGCACATATTCTTACTTGCAAGATGTCGGGACTCCCCAGATATGGGCTCGCGATTAGCCTTTATATTAACAAGGCCGAGAATGACCTCTCCTAGGCAAAGACAAGCTTGGCTCTTGCGCAGCTCCATTTGCTCTACCAAGCTCATGAAAAGAGGGTCTTCCCTCATTTGCTTGTCAATGTGCCCTTGGAGAATATAACCATGCAAAAGGCCAAACCCAAAGGCCCTACGCCTTGCAACATATGACAAAGAAGGGTCTTCCCTATTTATGAATCCATTCAGAAAGTCATGCATGCGGACACCCTTTAAGGTTACAAGACTGTCTACCTCAATTTTGGTCAACCCAAGGATGTCCCTAAATTTCTTCTTATACCCTTGGGAGTTAAGGGGTATAACTGGAGCATCTTCTGGGTCCCACCCCCTAATGGTAGATATTTCTTCCAGGAAAGGACAAATATCGCTTCCAGGAAAGGCAAATACATGCAAATTAGGGTCCCATTACTCTAGACAAGCATCTAGGAATGTGTTGGAGTAAGTGTCCTCCACAATAGTGCATTTCTATAATAAATCTCATTTCGAATATACGTGGCATGATTAGTATATTTTGATACTCCACGTCAGTTGATTAACGTAAATCAGTAACGCTTGGCTGACTAGAGTTTGACGTTATTGTCGTATGACGGCGGTAATCAACTGATCCCTTTAGGTCACACCTATAGGATGAGACCCAAATAGAATACTAATTATTTGTATACGATACAGTTTAATTAGAGCATTACATATATTTGATATGTACTTTTAGTTACGAGAGTTATTTATTGGAAATTGAGTTGCGAACTCATTCTACTTAAGTTTATTAGTCAATTATACGATAACTGACTGAATAAATCTTACGTCTTATTGTAATACGATTAAATAAGATTTAATTTAATGATTAATCGTTAATTCATTAAATTAGTTGAGGTTATACATATATTTTGAGGTAGAGGTAATTAGTTAATTATATTTACAAAGAGTTGTAAAATAAATTAACTGGACATTGTGGGACCCATTATATATTGATGTAATGGTTAAATATCACTTAAAAGTTGAGTGTATATTGATTATTAATTTGAGTAATAAAATTGTTATTTGATCAAATTAACACTTAATTATACAAAATAATTAAGCATATGATTATAAGTATTTGTAGGACAAATATCAAAAAATCAAAATGGACCACATTTCACATGTGGAGGCCGGATCTTTCAAGTGGAGAACAATAGTGTTTATTCTCTACTACTACCACACTCCATCACATGATAATGACTTGTTATGACACAATTATCATTACATTTACTACCAACACTCAAAGTCTTTTGCATGTGAGTAAAATAAGAAAAAATAAGAGCCATATATGGCTTATGGTGACCGGCCATAAGGCCTTTATATTGAACAATTGTTGTTCAATTTTGGATCACTTGAATTCATTATGCTTATTCTCACTTCTCTTTCTAAACTCAACATCTCTCAAAACCTACATGCAAACTAATATTATCTAGATATTACTAATGTAGTAATATACTAATATTAGGAGTATTATGTCTTACTTATTATCTAGTTAATAATAAGGTAAGATTATTTGGGTTTAATCTTGGGTGCAACTAGAAGGAGACATTCTACTATGGAGGTTGTTTTAGGGAGGATCATCTATCAATTTCATGCTCAAGAACAATAAGAAGGAGTTCTTATTGTGCCCATATTGAACCGAAAATTCCCAATGTAAGGATGTTTTCGTCTTATCTTTTCTTTTATGCTTTTATATTTGCATGCATGATAACTAGATCCTAAATCATTAAGTTAATGTAACTTAATGAACTAATTAGAGGAGTCTAATTAGAGGTCCAGGACTTTCAGAATGGCTTTACAACTTTCACTAATTTCAAGCTCAAGATCGTCCCTAGGTTGTAGATACTCATATCATGTTTCTTAACATCGGTGAACTTATTTACCCATTGTTTGAGACGGTTTTCAAAGGCATCCATTATATTGCAAGTTATTTTGGGGATTTGAGAATTTTTATGTGAGAGAAGGATTGTTGGAAGAATTGTATGAATAAAATCTTCAACCGAGCTCACTATATTTACTATTCGTATTTTCCTAATTTTAGTCGAGGTCTGATCAGCCAAAGATATGACACGGCAACAGTTGCGCCCTTTCGAAGAGTCGCAGTTCTTCCTAATTTATGTTCTTCTATGATTTCCCATTCCTATAGGATGTGGGTTCGGAAATCATGCCGCGTTACCAAGGTTTTGGATTTCCTGATCCTAGCCGGGTTCAGTTTTCTAGGCGATAATCGACATCTTCGTCAGTCACGCACACTTATTCATTTTTCATTTTCTTTTTTTGGAAAATCATTTCATTTCAATTTTTTCTAAACTTATATATTTCTTTTCTTTTCTTTTTTAGGGGGTAACCCTCCCCATTGTCGATCATATTTTTTATTTCTATACATTTTTTCGCATTTCATCATATTCAGGCATTCATTTCGCGCTAGTTCAAGCTACCGACATGCCACATGTAAAATATTTGAGTAGATTACTTGCTACATGTAATTTATGTGAGTTTTATTCCGGCAGCATAACAGCAGAAACCGTCAGCTACAAAACATGTCTTCCAACTAACCTACAGGAACAGGAGAAATCCAACAACAAAGGCACTCAGGCCGTCGTAACACAAGTCAAAAAAGGGGAATCTACGCAAGACTGGGGGCTCTCGCCCTAAAATCAAAACGAGACTGGGGGCTTTCGCCCTAAAGCCAAATCCAAGACTGGGGGCTCTTGCCCTAAAATAGATCCAGATGTACAACAAATCCAAAAACAAAGTTCAAATATCAAAGTCTACAAACAAAACAAGACGGCTAATCCTCATCACCAGTGAGCCCAGCTTAAATCTCAAGGACAGCGATCTCAGCATCTCGGGCCTCCAGCTCCCTCAGAAAGCGGGCTATCTCTTCTTGAGACTCCGTTGACTCCGCTCGAGACTCTACCAGCTCACGCTCCAAGGCTCTCTGAAAAAAGAAATGCCACATTTCAGTCAACCACTTCATTTCAGAAGCACAAAAATGCAGCAATAAAAGGAAACAATGGGTTCCTACCTGTCGGTCCTGGCCACCTGCGAGTGCCTCAACGGCTGTAAACCGCAACCGGTTGGCCACCCTCTACAGCGCAACGTGCCGAGACGGGGCCACCTACATTCAAATATAAATCACAGGTTAAAACAAATTCATTCCTTGCAACAAAAGACGGTCATGGATTGGAAGCTCACCCTCCTCACGAGGTGCTCCCAATCCTCCAGGCCAGCATCGGTCACCGCCGCGTTGAACTCACGGAGCTCTGAAATCGTCGTGGAACCAGCCGCATCCGTGTACTCAAGCACCTCGGGGTAAGCTGGGGGCTCGACGCCCGCCACCTTGATCTCCTACAAAGATCAAATGGTTCATCAACAAACAACTTATCAATTCTCAAAATTCAATACGAAAAGAAGCAAATAATGCTTACCACAATTGCCCAGTACCCCAATCTCCGACGAACAAACCCTGGGTAATCCTCGATAGGAAGAAGGAGGGCGTCTCCAGTCACGCCAGCCAGGTCAGCCTCTCGCTCAGCGGCAAGAGGCTCCCTAAACATCGACCCTGGAGGATCGATGGGGATTGTGAAAGCATCACAAGAGCACTGATGAGTCAAACCCTCGCCCAAGTACCACAAATGTGCCATGGGCGTCCTTAGCAGCAATCGACTCGAGCTCCTAGGACGTAAGACTTCAGCTACGTAAGTGGTGCGTCCGGGTAGTCAACCCAGGGCCTCGGAACCCACTAAGACAAAGAAAGAAATGGGTCCTTCTTATGATCCAGTTCCAAACGATGATAAGACAAAGGATCATTCCTTGTGATCTTTCTCAAAAATAAAAGACAGAAAAGAAAGCAGTCGGAAATACTTACGTGCACCAGCTGCAGGGCATTCACGCCCCTCCTACAGACATCATAAGAAGAACGCTGACTCTTCTTACGGCACACTACCTAGTCCCTCACCACTGGGTATGCCCTCGGCTCAGGCTCTGTCCTCTTGGGCGCGAAGCCCGGAAAGTAGGAGTAGACCCACGCCTGCAAAAAAGGGTAATAACAGTATCAACATCAAATATTGATCTTTCAATCTAAGAAAGGTTATTGAACTTTCAATAAGGTTTCAAAGAAAGGTTCATACCTCCAGCAAGAGTCCAGGTCCGACTGTAGCAGGGAAGTCCCCTTCTCTATTAGCCCCGGCCTTGCCATGGCCCTCATATAGCGGGTAAGGACCGCAAAGCAAGGAGTAACCCAGGCCCAGCGACCTAGGCTACCCAAACCAGAAAGGAAAGGAATAAGCTACGTCGATAACCTCCCCCCCTTGTCTCCGAAGTAAATCGAAGACAAGAACCACCATAACCAAAGTCAAGCCCTCTGTTCAGATGTACAAGGAGGAGGAGCCACCATTTGTCACCTATTCTCACTCTCGTCGGAGTCCTACCAGCAAAGTAGTCTCTAACATAAGAGCTTGGCACCAACCCAGGTATAGCCCTCTCCGAATCAACCCTCATGGCCACCGATGGCCACTCCAAGCTTTTCTCTCCACACGACAAACCATAAATCATGTCGTAATCCTCCAAGGTGACTCTGACCTCCTCAAAAGGCATTTGGAAGGTCAAAGTCGTATCCCAGTAACGATCCAAGAAGGCTCGAATCAGGCAAAGGTTAGCCTGAATCCTCAACGCCCTGATCGACCTCCCGGCTCGGACAAGCTCTCCAAAGGCTCCTTCCCCAATGAGAGTCTTCTCATCCTCGGTCCGCTTCTCGTATGCCTCCATCATGGTCGTGTAGCCAGAAAATGACCTCATGTTCCCGGCCTCCTGCAATTTAAATCAAGAAAGTCAAGTTACCATTTTATATTTCAAAAGAAATGGCAATCGGATATGGAAAATGACAAGCAAACACAAAGGCTTACCATGCTTCGTGCTATCCTGTAAGACATGTGGCTCTTCGCTGCCCAAATGTGATGTCTACCATCCCATTTCTCAGCCCACTTAGGTGCACCCGCCAGATGGTGTCAACCTCCACCCGTGGTAATCCTCCTCGGAACCTCGTCCTCAGCCATCCTGGCCTCCTGCGCCACCTCGGCTGGTATATCTTCTCCCACACGGGAAGAAGAAGGCACAAGATCTATGTCCATGGGAACTCTCCCTGACGTAGAAGGAATGTCACCTGCACATTTCAAACGTGTCAAACGGTTCAAGCAAATCCTCGGCGGTTTCAAGCAATGGCAAGCACACTATAAAAAGCGTTTCAAGTCATTTTCAAGAAGCTTTCTGGTAATATTTGACCGTTCTTTTGGAAACCCGACTACACAAGTAGGGTAAGGGTCAACTCAAGTCTAATTTTGGGTTTGAGTCGAAACTTCGACAGCATTTCGCTATAATAGCGATTTTACCCTAGAAAAGCGTCATGCAGAGATCGTGGCAAGCTGAAAATCTAATGCCACAACAAGTTCACCCACTACACAAGGGTTCCAGAACACCAAGTTTCATCCACAATGAGCTACCCTAAGGGGATTTTCGAAGCGGTTTTTGACTCAGTGAGTATCCGTCTCACTTGTTCAAAACTCGACGAAAACGAAAAACGAATACATGGCTATGTTCCTAACAAGGCCAATGGTTCATTTCCAATGTCAATCTCTATCATACAAATCAAGGGAGCAAGAACCCCTTAATTGTGAATTCTTTGGGGAAGGGAACCCCAATTTCAAAATCAAAATCAATCAAACATACACGATTAAAGCGAGATTGGAATGCATACCTCCATTTGTCATAGCTTATGGAGTAATTTGATCAAGATTTCAACAAGTTTGATGGAGTTTTGAGAGAAATATTCGAGTTTTTGATGTTCGGATGAATGAAAAGTAATCCCGTCTGTTCGCGTCTTTTATCAGACGGGAAGCAGCTCGAGAAGAAACACAGCAATAGTTGTGCCTCTTCCGAAGGTCGCAGCTCTTGCTGCACCCTTTCCCCAGCAATGTTTCGCCTAAATTCAAAAGTTGGTTTACAAGTTCGTTACTTGTGGGCCCAAGTCCTTCTGAGCCTCTTCTCCGACTTTTATTTTTCATACTTTGGTTCTTTTTCAAGACCCGTGCCTCGGTAGGTTTCAGAACCGTCACGTCACCTTAGTAGAGACCTTTTTTTTATATACAATCCGTGGGCCCATTTTTTATCCTCAAGATATTTGTTCGCCACAGCCGAGTAGATTCTCAGAACGATTCAATCCTGACAGCATCTTCCATATATCAATTTTCAACACATGGTTCTCCAAAGAGAGTTCACTTGTAGACAGAGACATGCAGATTCTCACATCCAGCGGCTGGGGAGTCTCATTACGCACCTTAATCCCATCGGCTGGCGAGCCTCATTACGCATGCCTTTCAGATGGCTGGCGAGCCTCATGACGTGACCTCAAGTCCAAGTAAGAAGATGCTCAGGTATGACTCCTTCTAATGGATGGCGAGCTTTCGTACGTAGTCTAATGGACTTTAAACGAACCCTCCCCGATAGTCGACAGAATTTTAAAATGTTCTTGAAGCCAGGTCCTTGGTTCAGACCCCTTGAATCGCCTCGCGTCGCCATAGTCGTCAGGTGGTATTCTTCGATTGACCTGATGGCTATACTTTGACTTTTGCCTTGTCCAAGCCTCAATCAAAGGGGGGCTCTGTAGATACCTCGAATCTACGCCTTCCGCGAACCACCTAGTGATGATTGGGCCGCAAGTTTGGTACGCGAAACTATTTTTGACAATTCCTATGTTTATTGTCAAGTGAATCTCAAACAAATGTGTCTACCCCTTGGTCGTCATCTACGTACCGATACGGTCATTTTGCCTGTCATTAGAGTCATTTTGGAGTCCGGGTCAAAAACCGCTTCATTTTCTATAAACCGTCTTATAAAACCCGTGCCTGAACGCTCGGGAATATTCCAGATATTTTAAATGTTCCAAAACTTATCTTTTCTCGGTAAAGTATATTCAAATTTTATTTAGAAGAGTATTCGAAATCTATCGCAATTACCATAAAGAAACGCAGAAATCTTTCTTTCAAAGTAGGAAACTGCTCAAGAAATGACGCTGCAGGAGCTGCGCCTCTTCCAAGAGTCACAGTGCCTGCTGCGCCTCTTCCCCAGCTCGTTTTACCTGTTTTCGGAATATTTTCTAGATTTATTTCCGTGTTCGAGTTATTCCAAAACACTTCGGATTTCTCCTTATATAAGGAGAGGTTCGTGCACACTTTCAAGGCACGCGAGTGTTCCGCCACTTCTCTTCTCTCCCTTTGCATTCTTGACCTTGCTCTAAGCATTTTAACATGTACGTGCTTGATCAATCGTCCACGTAAGCTCAGATCCTTCTGGGTACCCATTACGTTATTGCATGACCGACCAATTAGACCACTACACTTAACCAATCAATCATTCAATCGATTTTAATCCTCTTACGAGGGCACTTTCTTTACATGCGAGTCGAGCTATCACTAAAACACAACTTAGTAAATATCGTTTCGTCAAACATGTAAGTCTGAGGGTGTTTAATCCCATCTTTTGTATTTTATTTTGTACTTTATTTATTTCATGTAAGATTCATGTCGGATTTATATCAAACCTTTTTTAAAACCTTTTTTTATAATCTTATTTAAATCACCTTTTTCATAGTTCGTCTTAGATTCCTAATAATTCAATATTAGCGGATTTTGACATCTTTAAATCAAATTTGTGTCTTTAGAGGTTAGATCTGTTCATATCTAGTCTTTGAATTCGCGTTTGATATAATTTAGTGTAAATTAATTAAGTAAACCATTTTCACTCGACTAATAGAACAATAATAAACCGTAAATACACAAACGAATACTAACTGATTGTGATTCTGGCTTCACAGCCAGAACCCAACTCAAGAACAGACGCACCGAGTGTTGCGCCTCTTCCAGAGGACGCATCACCTGCTGCGCCTGTACTGGGTTGGATTTTGTCTCTGAACTGCCATTATCGCTCCGACGTAGCTTTAATTGCTTAACTAATCGACTATTAATTATAGTATCGCCGCTAATCTGTTCGTTTAGTTTCTTATTCTTTCTTTCTTTAAACCTTTATTTTGGATATATTTCCGACATAGATCTTGTAAATCGGTTGTAATTCTATTTAATCATTGTATTGTAAGATTTGTTTGTCTTCTCACATGCAATCAATCTAATTCCTATTTCGACTCAATTGATTGCTAAACTACATGTTCAACCAACATAGTCTTAGCTCACATGCTAGGATTAAATTGTCCATATTGCATTGCATGCATATAACCGACTACATGTGACAACCCTCGCGAATGCGGAAAGATAAAACATACAAGCATGTGAAAAGAGATGCGGAAATACGGTATTTTAAAAACCTTTAAACATGCAAGATATATATAACACGAGGTGTGTCAAAATGTTACAAACTAAATACGGAAATATACAACAAAGAGACGAGGCCTCTTAAAATGTTAGCAAAGAACAAGTGTTTATCCAAAACTAGCTATTATCGTCTAGAGGTGAACTTCCAGGGACCACGCCCGCTAGCTCACACCCGAACCCCAAAATATCATATCCAAAAATCATCCAAAGCAGGCAACCTGTTCATCCATGAAAAACATGAATGCCACAGTCAGTGGGGAGTAACTCCGGGTTCTCCCAGCCATATCACATCAAACGTACACATAAGTTAATACGAAAGTAAAGCATGCATATATAGATATACATGTGAGTTGCGATAAGAATAAATAGGCAATCCGAGATATAATGATAAGAACATAAGAAGCACACATCCGATTCCATCATGATATTCCAAGACTCGGGAAAGACACTCTTAGGCAATCGAATACGCTCACTAGGGCTTGCATCTCACCGTTAGCGGTATAAGATTGATAAGATTGAGACTCGACAGACAAACCAGTCAAGTCATGCGATGATTACCCAATTCCAACATATTATCATCCATTCACGAACCAAGACAATGACGGTGTCCAATCATGCAATGACATGAACAGTATCATGAAATCACGCATTCAAGAACGACACAAGACGACAACTCTCACGGTAAATGAAACGCACTAGCACGTGTACATGGCAAGTATGATTAAAAGGCATCACGGATCACATTTCCCTGAAACTCATACACGATGCTACATTTCGTATATGTAGACTAATTTCCTCCTGGTAGCACGAACGATATAATCGGTCCTAGTCTAAACTGGCCAGATTCTCGGAATCACATTTCCGATTCGACATGCGATAACATTTCGCATCCAAGACCCGGGCTTACAATGTATATGCCGAGTACCCCAAATTCGGTAGATCAATTCACGAAAGAGGCGGAAAAACAGCTCAAGCCTCATAACATGCGGTACGCTACATGCAAATAACACCACCTCGCAAGTACACAACATTTGACGGCCGGGTCGATCAACGCATAGCGTTCAACTCCCAACAACGTCGTCGTATGCCCACTACACATGCAATTAAGCAGTAGGATACCTCTCCGTTCCGACATTCCAGCCTTACGAACGGAAAGGTAGCCAAGGGAATGAGAATACAAAGCACAAGACAAAATAGTGCTCAAACCGACTCATTTGTAAAAACCGACTCAAAGTGGGAAACATATCGAAAACCGTCACGAAACATGTGATACAATGCGAAAAAGATATCATATATCCAAAACATGGATATTATAAGACATTACGTAAAATTATACGATAAACCGATCATGCGAACTATTATAAATCACGAGTTTTAGAAGTCAAAAGAAAACAACACAGCCGTGTTGCAGGCCGGGCAAATGACCGGTGGCCGGTGGGCCGGCTCAGAACACAGGCATAATCCCAAAAACAGAGAAAAGAGGTCTGGGACGGTCGGTAGACCGGCGGCCGGTTGACCGGCACAGAACATCACACCAAAATCAAAACTTCAATACTGATGTGTTCCAGGCCGGTGGATGGACCGGTGGTCGGTTGGCCGGCCTGGAGCACCTCTTATACAAAAATCCAATTTTCCAAATGAGTTACTGGAGTGTTCCCAGCCGGTTGGCAGACCGGCGGCCGGTCGACCGGCAGGGAACCCCAGTTCACCCGAGAGCCTCTTACACTTAACCAATTCATTTCCAAATTATTTCAATTCTCATATATACTTCAATTAATCATCAACAATCAATATAATTCATCAACATTCATCATATAACATCATTTACTAATCATAGCATGGTTTCTAATCTTCCTAATCGTATTCTAATACGATTTTCTAGCATATAACATGTAAAACACGTAAGTGATTCCGAGTAACCCTTCACCGTTACCTTTATGCGCCTCTACTAGTCGTCAAGCTCCTCTTCTATAAGGAAATAGACTTTGTCGGGATCTTAGAGGTCGCCACCTACAAATAGATCGTAAAAAGATGAATAAAGTTCATCTTGAGAAAGACGGAAAGCTTGAAAAGCGAGAAAGACGATGATTTTAATATCAATACGGATAGAGGAAGGTTAGGGAAGAATAATAAGACGAACTTACGTAAATTCTATCAAGTAACGAAGAAGATACGCGAATTCCAAAATCGAATTCAAAGAGGGAAAGTTGATTTCTTAGAGAGGAAGAAAAGTGTGTTTGATGTTGTGTTGAAATGAAATATTAGGTTAAGGAAGGGAGTAGTGTGAGTTGTGTAGGAAAGGTCAAATACGGTTTCAAAGTCAAGAAAGTCAAACCCGACTCAAAAGTCAAGAAAAGTCAAACTCGACTTAAGACGGAATTTTCATGGAATCTCGCAGAAATTCCAAATACGAACTCGGAAATTCTAAATTCGACTCGGAACTTAAAATTCTAATTTAAAACTTAAATTTACTGAAAAGCTTTCGTAAAATATTTCTACTAGAAAAATAGGGTACATTTCCGGGTGTTACAATCACCCCACCTTTTTAAAAAGTTTCGCCCTCGAAACTTGAGGAAAAATAAAAATTTACCTTACTCGAAAAGACTCGGATATTTACTACGCATAGAAGCTTCGGTTTCCCAAGTCTCTTCTTCGACATTAGCACTTCTCCAGAAGATTTTCACCAAAGGAACTACTTTACTTCTCAACTTCATATCCTTACGGTCTAGGATACGGATCGGCTTCTCTTCAAAGGATAGATTCGGTTCAAGCTCGGGCAATTCAACTTGAAAGACATGGCTTGGATCACTTACATACTTTCGCAATTGAGAAACATGAAAAACATCATGAACCTTAGCCAAATTCGGCGGCAAATCCAACTTATAAGCAACAGCACCAATCCTTTCTAAAATATCAAAGGGTCAAGTATTGCGGGCTCAATTTACCCTTAACACCAAACCTTTTAACAC